>JAAWXA010000037.1:5976719-6024325 GCA_038090715.1 Florisuga fusca
AAAATTCCCCCCCCCTTTTTTTTTTTTTTTTTTTTTTCCACATTGTATTTTCTGAAAGGTACTGAAGTCAAAAAGTCAGCCAGCTTTTCTGAGCAGCAAGAGAGCTGCCTTGTGCACCCCCAAAGTACTTACAACCTTCTGTGACCTTTTACAAAAAACCATCATGCTGTACATCTACATTCACCATAACTTAGCCAAGATTTCATGGGCTAGATAAGTTCAGCTGCCCTCATCTGGTACATAAAATATCACAGCCCCTCTCCTGGGGGGTTGCTGGAATTACTATTCTGGTTCCTAATGAGGGAAACAACTGGAATGCTGTAAACTTGCAACTTTGTCCACTTCATGTAAATCAAAGCACAGCTGCAAAATTTGGGAAGAGAAAAAAGTGAGGGGGGAGGGGGAATCTCCCACCACACACATTCAAAATATAAATACTCCTGGCTAGTAAATGTCACTTGACACTCTCACATCAAACCTGTCATCAGCTCGAGCGTTTAAAGGAAAAACACTGCTGGAGTTGGGTTCACAAATCTGTCTCTAGTACTAATTTACAAGTAACCCTTCTATATTAATTATTCTTAAGTATGCCACAATGACACATTAAATTTGCATGCAAAAGCCTAGTTGAAGTCTGAACGAGCCAAGACCTCTGAGAAAGCTCTGCACATATGAGCAATGTATTGTTTTAAATAACTACCTACTGCTGAGCTGGGGCACAGAATGTATTTGCAAGTAGTGAAACTGCTGGAGAGAAGCAAGAATATTTTGAAAAGAGTGCAATTGGGTCCTGCTAACATTGGAACAAATGACCAAGTGCATATTAAGGTTGGTATAAGGTGGCAGGGCTTGGGGTTTTTTTAATCAAATAAATGCAAGTATGTATTTGCCTAGCCTGCTGATCCCTGGAGGTGGGAGCTATCTGTGCCTCGGTCACAGCTGTAACAGACACATGGAAAATGCAGGTAGCAGAAATTATTCCAGTTCCCCAGAGGCTAAGCAGTTGCAGGGACTGCCCATAGTTCAGTAAAGCTCTAAATCAAGTCAGCAAACACTGGTCCTGTTGTGATTTGCATGGACCTTCCCACAGTGCACCAGGATGTTTTTACCTCATAACAGATACCATCAATGCTAAGCAAATTGCTTGCATCATTATGCATATTTGCACAGTGCCCTCAGATGGAGCTGATGTCTCTTGTTTATTATCTTTCCAAATTTTTCATCAATTGAAGCTGGGGTTTCAAGTCATTCTATAGCATTTCTGAAATGCTGTGCCATGCCAGGTGGACTTTTAACACTTGCTTCATTGCAACAGATACATTGCTTGGGATGGGGTGGGAAAGGTGTCTGGCTTAATTCACTCTTCCCCCTGCATGGAATGTTATTAATTATAACTTATGTGTCATTAATCACATGATGTTGATATTTATAAAGCAGTCAGTCATCCCCATACCCATTATACAAGGATCAAATCTTATCATACCCTGATGAATCAGAGTTCAGTATATTTTAGGTTTCCCATAATGATCTGGCAAAGGTCTGCTTTCAAGCAGGATGCTGTTTATTTTTAGATTGGTAGTGAACAAACATCAGGAGCGCAGAGGAGAAATAGAGAACCACTTATCCAGGAAATGGGGTGATCCTAGAGCAAAGTGTTTGTCCTTAGCACAGAGACAAAACCTAACAGCTCATTACATCCATCCATCCATCCATCCAAAAAACAGAATCACATACAAGTTTGACCTCCAGATACCATCCACCTGTGGGCACGTTATCACGTAGATGCTTCCCTAAGGCATGAAATCAGAGGTTGATATATAGGAGCTGCACAAGAAACAGATTGGGAAGGGATGGGGAGGACCTGTGGTATGTATTCCACCAGATGCTCTCCAAGATGGGCTGCAAGAGGTGGTCTGACCAGATCTACCATTAGGTAAAGTTTTACCCAAGCCACAAGAATTTGGAAAGGTCACACACAAACTGCTCGCTTCAACCATCAGTAGCCACAGCCATGAAATACTTCCCCAAAACCAGCTTAGTATCCACAGTAGAAGTCTGAAATCCATCATTATAGCCCCAAGGGAAATAAATCCAGGGAGAAACCCCATCCACTCAAGATGGAGCAAGACTGGGAAGACAGGAGGATGTTCACAAAGCTTCAGCCCACAGCACATAAACCTTCACCTCCCAACATCATCAGGCTGAATCCTCCAGCACCCACTTAAACAGAATCATACAATCATTTAGGTTGAAAAAGGCCTAATAAGATCAAGTCCAACTGTTAACAGGGGATGCAAGGTGCTGGCTGTGTCCACAAATTTAAGGATTTTCTGCATTAACCATCAACATCTACCCCTTGCTGCTCCCCCAGCACAACCACGACTCATCCTTAAGAGAAAGGTGTGGGTAATTAAGAGCATCTCCCAGAAAAAACAGGAAAAAATGATACTATCTCATGGTTCTGAGCTCTGGCATCTCTGAAGGATCTGGGAATTACATTGCTCTGCAGCAGTCTCCCTGTTAGCTTGTTTACCTACCAAGTGCATTTAATAAGGAGCCTGTTAAAGCCCATGGCTATAACAGGGCACTCCTGGTCTGTCAAGCAATCAAGCTGGATTATGGTGTTGATCACTAATTATTGGAGCAGAGGGAAGAAGGGCAGGCTTAAATTAAAAGCAAAACCAGAGTTCATTAGGTACACAATACACAGGGAATAAAGACAAAGGTGCTCAGCTCTTCACCATAACCAGACCAAAGGATCCAGGCTTTCATGCTGGTTCCTAGTGCTGCTCTTGTTCAGTGGCTAACTTCACATTTCTGCCTCTCTCTGAACATCCAGGACCCGGTTTCTGTGTCAAAAGAGCAGGTTTCTTATCAGAGATAACTGCTTCACACTTCCACACATGACCCACTCCCCTCAAGAGATGAAAAGCAGTCCTCACAGCATGCTGCTTTGGCCTCTTTCTTTCTTAGCAGCACAACAGTGGCACTGAACTTTCAGTCCACTGCACAAACTGTGTTGGGATTGCAGCATCCTAACCCAGGGAACGTGTTGTCTGACCAGCAGTCAAAACCACTGGAGTAATAATCTGTGCACTAGAGCCTAGATCCAGCCTATAGAAGCATATGTTGCCCAAGTGAAGCTCTCTGAGCTCCCTTGAATGATATTTCAGCTTTAATCACTTGAGAAATTTATCCTCCACTTTTTAACTTACTTGATCTTGCCTTCAGTACCTCCTCAATTCCAGACACTTAGCATGGGAGCAGTTGAGCTTTGTGGAGCAAGGCACAGTTCCTACAGTCTCAGCCAAGAGGTCTCATCCCCTTTCCACCATCCCTTCCCATGTCCTACCACCCAAAGAAATTTACCACATCTCACTTGTTTCCAGCCCACACAGGAGCAGTACAGCAAAGTCCCTGGTAACAAAAATAAATGAAACCTTTTCCCCTAAACCTCCCAAGAGGGAGTGCTGCAGAGCACAGCAAACCTTTGGCACATCCAGATCTTTCATGAGTGCCCAGTCCAGCCAGGGCATTTGGCTTGTGCCCAAGCTCACCTCTGGCCAACCCTTCCACAGATGGAAACCACTGACTGAAATCCAGGTTCCCCTGTTTCTCTTTCCCAACCCATCCAATGAACCCAACAACTTTGCTATCCCTCTGGAGCCCTTTAGTATTCATTTCAAGCTTCTCACCCTGTTTTCTGAATCAAATCAGGCTCTTCCTGGCTACTTCCAGCAAGCACAAAAAAAATTATTCATCAAAAGTCTCAATATTTTATAATCTGAAGCCAAATCTTAGTAAGTGTTAATGCCTCAGAGAAGAGGACCCTCAGCCTTGGTAGATCTCATGGGAAAACTTTGCTGCCAAACCCCAAGAGAAGCTGCAGGGCTGCTGCTCCTCCTCCTTCAATGCAGAATGCCATTCTCTTATACCACATTTCCCCAGCACTGCAGGGGAAAAAAAAAAAAAAAAAAAAAAATGTCTCTGTGCTGCCTGTCATTGGGCAGCCAGATGTGAGCAGAGTTTAAAGGAAAGGGTTTATATGACTGCTTTGCCAGACCAGGATCAGATGCTTAGGTAAGACAGAAGAAAAAGATCAGTTTCCCTGTCTGCTTTAACTCATGGAAGAAAAAAAAAAAAAAAAGTTGACTTTAATTAATTTTGCCTATAAACCCACTCCACGGGTAAGGATTCAGAAACCTAACACGGGGTTGCCCAGAACAAAGGGACACCTGACAGTAACTCAGGTAAACCAGAGCTGACACCAGTGTCTGCTGTGGAACCTGAGCTGCAAACCAACCACAAATCCCTCCACATGGGCAGCTTGGAGGTGTCACTTTCCCCCTAAAAACAGCCATACAACCACTCCCCACCCTGCCCACATGCAAGTGTCAGTAGAGACAAATCTGAACCAAAATTTAATGAATCCAGCTAATTCATTATTTGAAAGACTTATGTTTTTCAATTTTGTTTCATCTTGATTGGTTTTTTTTTCTTCCAAGCCAAGCTCACCAGATGGCCAATACCACTCTCATCGTTAGGTACTAATCAGCCACTTCCATATATTTGCCATGAAGAATTAATACAATTAGGTCAGGATGTAAAGACATCACATTATTCATGGCAGTAAGCCCAGATTTACCTTTTATTCCTCCTCCAAGTGCCTGCAGACTGGGTGAGGTCAGAACCCAGGTCCCTTTTTGCTGCAGGGAGCTGAGCTGCTCCATGTCTCTTTGCACAGCACTTTTGCAGCTGCAACTTGTGTTTCCTTTCTCTAAGAAATGTAGTCAAATTCAGCCTCAAAAGGAAGCTTTTCTAAGAGATCCCCAAGTGCACGCTCAACAAAAGGATGATGACCTTGTAATAGCTCTCACCTTTATTTTCCAAGTTCTATTTCCCCCCCTTTTTTTTTTCAGTCACTGCACAAGACACAAGCAGTATGAATGGAGAACTGGTGAAAAGCACTGCTTAGCCTTTGGCTGACCAAACCCTCAGAGCTGGGAGCTCCAAAGGGAGCACAGGAGGAAGGATTTCTGCCATACACTTACACAACCCACCATGGTTCTCCTCCCTGAATGCTCCACAGAAGTGGATAACTGTATCAGCTGTTTGTCACTGCATTATTTATATAGTTTTCTAAAACATTGTTCTTTTCTTCCCTTTGTTGGTCCAAAGTAACTGAAATATAAACATCTTTTCCAGCGGCAAAGATTAACTCAGTTGGAAGGACCCAAGTCTGCCTGGGAAAAAGTTCCTCCTTGCTCCCCTCTCTGGGCACTTCTGCAGATCTCACCCACAATGAGTTTATTTTAAAGGGTCCTCTTCCCAAGGTCTAAGGCTGCAACCAGAGGTGCAACTGCCTACTGATATATGGGAGAAAAGGTCTGTCTCGATTCCTTTTCTAATAAAAACATGTTTGAGGCATGACTTTAGCTACATTGCTTTTTTTTGAGTGCCACAGATCCCCTGTCCCCACCAAACATTCAAGACAAAAAAAATCAAAACTCTTCCCTGTGCAGGGAACAGCGAGGCAAAGATGGAAGCAGAAAGCTCTGAGAGTGCAAGACAGGATCAAAGTCAACTTGGGACACTTGAGGAGCCAGGACCATCAGCCAATCCCCCCCAGGGCTGTCATACCATCCCCAGAGCAAGCTTCCAAGTCAGGCTCTGCTGTCTCACACTGGGGCCAACATCCCTGCAGGTCTGCCTGCCAGGCAAGTCCTCTCCTGCAAACCATGCAATGGCTCAGCTCTGCTTTCTCTGGCTACTTACAATTCAAGACATCTGTGTTTACTCCAGGACCCATAGCAGAGGGTTGTTTTCCCTGGAAGGTCTCCATCACTGCCTTTCTCCTGGTGCCTACCATGTGTCCATTTAATTATTTTCAGCACCTTCCCCATGTGCTACAGACAATTCCTGCTTTGGGACACATGGTAAGGACTGCAGAAATATATTTTGTTCTTCCTAAGAGAAGCTTCTCTAGCAAAAAACTGTAACAGCACTTCAAAGACTCCATTCCCCAGCACAGTGCAGTACTTAAAAATTGGGCTTTGACAGGATGCAAAGTGAAAACCCGACTGAGAGCCAGGAAGCTTAACAAGCCAATCATCCCAACTACTACAAAACAATTTTTAAGTCAAAATACACTCCTTGTTACTGTACTTCATGTTGTTATGAAAGAGGAATATGACCTTACCCAATCCCTAGATGGAACAGAGTAGTCAAAACTCACTGAACATGAGCCTAAATGCCAAAACTTTATAAACAGGCAGCTCAACCACAGCCATCGTGGATGGTCCCATCTCCTGCTGTCACCCAAAGTAAGGCAGACCAGGTCCCTCTTAGTCCTGCCAACCCTCATTCCTGCTGCTAATTATCCTTTTACTTTTCTCCTGCATGACAGCAGGATGACCACGTTGTCATCTCATCACCTCCCCGTGGCAAGACACTGAGGGACACTAATTCACTGACCAGGACTAACCTCCTGAACTCACGTCCTTCACATTCACATAAATCCTTTCTCATGCTCTCCCATTTCACACTGTGGCCCCCAAGGGGGGGGGAGGTGGAGGGGTAGAAATAGTAAAGTGATCGTTATTATTATAGAGTAGTGGAAATTCAAGGGACAGGTAGCAATGGGGCTGAGTGGAGCAGCCATGATGGGAGGAGGCAGGAAGGTGAAGGGGTTGCATGGAGCCTGCAGAGCACCTCAGGGAAGAAGGCAGTGCTGGATCCTAACAAACCCTTCCTCCAGCATGAAAGCAGAAGTTTGTTCCCTTCCTGCAGGACCTGATTCTTTTTTTCCCTGTGCAGAGATCCCTTCCTCAACCTTTAAGCTGGGAGGCATGGGCTGGGACTGGAGCCCAACCTGACCACACAGGGCCAAGCTCCAAACCCAGCCCAGGAGAGCAGGGAGGGGGTCAGCCCGGGAGAGCAGAGGCTTTGAAGGCTGAAAGCCTCAGGTGTGAGCCTGGGACTGCAGACATTCCTGCAGAGCAGATCTGTTACCTGAAGAGGGCTAATGCTTGACGAGTGATATCTTCATCCAGCTGTCCAAGAGGGGGTTATTCTGCCGGCGGGCACCTTCTGCTTCATCACAGCCAAAAGCTCACATGCAGGATTTTTTTATTTTAATTTTTTTTTTTTTATTAAGGTCCTCAAGACACATGTGAAAGAGGGAGAGGAGTGTGGGGGGAATATTATCTGGGGAAACGGTGCCTCTCCTCTTTCCGTGGCAGCTGCTGGAAGCCCTCACGGAGCTCCCGCCTGCCCGCACGCTCCTCAGTGTGGGACCTGCAGGAACGTGTTCCCCCTCCTCACAAACTCAGGTCTGGCAGCCAGCCCTCCAAACAGGGATTGCTGAGCAGCCACAGCTCTGGAGAGCAGGCACAGTGGGATACACAGAGTTTGAAGCATTTTTCTTACTTCCACAACTTTTTTTTTTTCTTTTTGCCCAGTGGAGAGGCATTCCTCTGGTTAGAGACAGCCAGGCTAAAGACAATGAGCCTGGTTTTCTAAGGAAACTGTCAAAGACAACTAACAAGTTTGCCATGCACTGCTAGATTAAAAAAAAAAAAAAAAAAAAAAAACAAAAAACAAAAAATGGGAAGAGAATATCTTGTTAAGTTGTGGAGGGGAGCAAGAGCCTCAAGGAAAGGTTGCTGTGTAAGAGAGATAGGTTCCTAGGTTTCATCCCACCCATGCTGCTGGATGGTTCTGCAGCTTCAGAGAAATGAGCACATTATTTTGTGCTCCACTCCATCTGCAAAATTCAGGCTGGTTCCTTACCACTGCATTTTTGAAGTCAACACGAGGTTTAATTTATTGGTGGCCATAAAATCTTTTGCATTCCAAGATGGGAGTTCTCTGCAGCACAAACCTCACTGCTGCCTTCTGCTGCCAAAGCACGCCTGTCACTTCTTGGTGTTCACCAGACCACAGCAAGGCACTTCCTGGGCAGCACCAAGATGAGATACTGTCCTAGGATGTAGTTCACTTTTCCTTCCTCTCATATGGATTTTAGGCTTCATAAAACACATTTCAGAGAACCCCACCAGGCAACCACAGCTACAAGATTTGGCACCAAGACCCAGCTCTCACTGGTGAGGATACAGTCCAAAACATGGCACCTCTGCAAGTGGGAGCAAGACTACTCCCCAGTGCTGAGGTATTGCTTCTCATCCCAAAAAAGGCCTAGACATTGATGGGAACTGGATGACAGCCAGCTAGAATTCACAAAGGTGCCCATGGCTTGGCCATCAGATGGGAACAGCCTCCACTCTCCAC
Organism: Florisuga fusca; assembly: GCA_038090715.1. Lineage (NCBI taxonomy): Eukaryota > Metazoa > Chordata > Aves > Apodiformes > Trochilidae > Florisuga > Florisuga fusca. The sequence goes on from JAAWXA010000037.1 coordinate 5,985,009, forward strand.
ACTCCCTGCTTGCTCTGTTCTTCAGGTTTGGCTAATCCTATTAGAAACACAACTCAAGCACTACTTCTGAAGGTCCTGAGGCAAGATAGCTTCAGCTTTAAACCTTTTGGCTAAGGAAAGAGTGAAATCCAACCACACTCAGTTTATCTCCCCACTTGAGGACATGTCAGTATTACACTGGCTTCTGGACTTCCAAGTTTATGTCTCAGCAACACTGAGGACGGGAAAACGGATGATCTTGCATCTTGTCTGAAAGACACAAGGCCAGAGGGGTTTTCCTAACCTACATTAGGAAGATAATTAAAGATGGTGTTATGGGAAAGGGTAGTTCCTTATGTTTACACTCAGACTTGCAACACCACAGCTGCTGGGAGCTGCTTCCCAGTTCAGCCCATCACATGGGGAAATGTAGAGGACTACAGCAGGGTAAAGACTGAACATCAGATGAAGAATAAAAAGAACCAGGGAGGTCTTTGTCTCTACGGCTGAATGCCAGTTACAGGTTTTCTACTCCTGAACACTCCCATTCCTTTTCCAGCAAATCTCCACTCTGAGCTCCCCTCAAAGCTGTGTCCACAGGCTCAAGCAACTCACATATGGCTCTCATTGCTCTTCTTTTTATCCTGGTTATGCCTAGCAGGCAAAGGAGAGCTGGAGAAGGTGGAGAGAAGGAAGGGGATGGGAGAGGGTTAAACTTGAGAGATGCAGGGTAATAGCCTGGCCATGGCTTTTCAGCACAGCCAGCAAGAAGGCTGCCTGCCTGCATGCCTAGGGGGACTATTAAGGGACTATGGTGACTTTCATCTCCAGGTCACTAGTTCAAATCTGGTCCAAGCCAGGGACAACAAAGGTATTATGTGAAATTAATTGCTGGTCTCAAGTCCAATTCCTAGTACATGTGTGTCTATTTCAGTAAAACTTGCACTAGCTAAAGGCCACTCGAGCACAAGGGCAGAGAAGTGAAGGGTGAAGAAGCTCCTGTCTTATCCCCAGATGGAAACTTGCCTTTGGCAAAGGTCAGTGTGATCAAACAGTGCTTCTTGTCCTGCTCTCCACATTTCCTGAGGTTTGTTCCCACACCGCATAAGATTTTGTAGAGAAAAAATTTCAAGTTTTCTCAGATTCACATACCCTTAGTCAATAATTTAGAGTAATGAGTAATGCCTAACCTCCCAGAGAAATTAGGACAACAGGATGGAGCTAGCCAGGGAAATGTATTGAACAAGGACAGTCTTTTAATTCCAATTTTGCACAGCCATCAGCATAACAGCTCCTCACCAGTGAGCACAGGAGCAAATGCAGGTTGGAGAATCCCTTACTGCCTTGAACCATAACCAGGCAGCATTCCTTCTGACTCCTGGTGAGAAACAGTGCTCTCATTTCTCTTTTAGAGAAAGCAAATTAAAATGTTAGAGAGAAAGACACTCAAAGTGTTTTAAAAATAAAATTAAATATCAAAATACTTCTAAATTCACATTCATGGAAAATTCACTTGGCTGCTTTAACAAAGCAGGAATCTACCAGACACAAACAAGAGGGTCCAGAGCAAATGGTCCATGTTCCCAAAACAACACTTCACTCCAGTTTTGCTCCAGAGGGTACCTCCACATCACCAAGTGAGACCGGAGGGAAATGGACCTCAAACCACCTTGTTCTTGGTGTGCATGTAGAGCTGCCAGAAAACAGCTGTTCTTGATGCAAAAGAGCATTTTGCTGTCTTCCTGGGCAGTGTCCTCCCAGAGAGTGGCTGGGAAAAGACTTCAAGAGCTCCCAGCATTTATTTTCCACCTTTAAACTGGGCAACACACTGGACCAGGCAGTTGAAGGACTTCTCTCCAGTCACCAGGACACAACTCCTCCAACTGATGCTCACCCCCTCAACACACATCACTTCCCTCTGCTAAGCAGAAGCATTACCTTGTTTAATTTCTCTGTTGAAAATGACAGCAGATGGTCTCAGCTGGAAAAACGTGGCTTGCCCCTGGAGTTACAGCTGCATCTCTCCTGACTGCTCCCCTCTCCCAATTAGAAGGCAATCTGCCTCCTGTCAGGCAGTGGCTCATCCTGCCCATACAGCCCACCCCATACTGGCTCCCATTTAAAAATAAAAGATTGCCTTTCCTGAGCTGCTTATTGCTGCTTGCACTGACAATAATTCTGTGGAAATTGGTCGTTGCCACTGCTGATGACCATTAGCATGCTGACCTGCTTTGACTTTGCCATCAGCTTTGAATATCAAATCAGTGATTAACGACTTCCAGTAATGACCCTGCCAGGAGCATCCCTGTGTCTCTCCAAGAAGGTACCCTCTGAACTGGATCATTACAGGAGCTTGTAATTTGTCAGCAATTTAAAAGCTGATAAGTCAGCATTGTGCACTCAGGGTAGAGACTGTGCTGGTTTCCTTAATGTCTGTTGTACGTTTTCACTGGCAGAGGCAGATAAAATTGATGTGGTTATGGCTAGTCTTGTTTGGTTAACATCACCTGAGAGAATCAACCTTCATTTCCCCCTTCCTATTTCCAAAAGCATCTAATATTGACCACCTAAAGCTGTGATTTGAAAAACGCATCAAGCCCAACATTAGTTGCCCAGTTACAGCTTTAAGACATGATTAGCAAATAGCACAGAGCACCATTCCAATAAAAACTCATTTTTCCAGCTCCAAAAACATTGGCAGATGAATTGACGTATTAGGTGTCTACGTTGCATTAAATAGCATCCAGCTTCCTGCATGCTTACTGCCTCAGAGTTCAAGTGTAAAACCAGTACAAGTTCTGTACATGCCAACAGGTGATCCAGAGCAGATGTATCACTGACTGCTCCAATGCACGAAGCCAGCACTAATGAGTACAAAAGTACAGCCTCAGAGGAAGTGTGCTGGGCAAACTAGACCTTTGGTCTGCCCAGGTACCTTAGTTTCTCCTAGAAGAAGAAAGCTTTAACAAGGCAACAAAGGCCAAGGCAGAAAACCAAATCAGAGGCAATATATTCACCCTAACAAAAACATCCAGTCATCCCTTTGATACTTTTACAAGGGCTTTCTAAAGAGCTCCCTGGAGCTGTATCAAGACCAAGCACTGCAGAGAGCAGGTGAGCCATGCTTGGAACTTGCCTTTACATCTGCAAGTGCTTTATAGTCCTACAGAGAGAGAGAGGAAGAGGGGATCCTCTCATGAGGTTATTACCAGTGCCTGGCACTGCAGCAAGGCTGTAGGATGCCTGCTGCACTCCTCCCTCCTACAGGAAAGGAAAACCCCTTTGTAGTATGGATTTACAATGCTCTGACTGATACCCTGAAAGTACCATAGAGAGTCAGGGCAATGGATCACTTTGGCAAGCAATGGAAAAAATCTCCAGTATTTTCAGCAAAACAAAAGCTAAATAAACAGCAAAGAGTCTCCACTACCAGATGGGTCTGTGTGCTTACAGTTTTAATTTATCTGTCAGAATTGAGCTAATCTGACTTGTTGAATTGAATTTGTGCACAACCTCTCCCTGCCTCAGTTTCCTTCTTATTTAAAAGAGTTAATTCTGACAGACTTACGGTAAGTTCCTGTTCATTAGGACCAGTCCACTCCAACTGCAAGCCTTAGCTGTAATAACCAGGTCCCATAAGGAAGGAAACCATCTTATTTTAAGGTAAAACCTCTCATTTATGATCAAACATGCTGAAAATGAGCTGCTCTCCCCAATCCTGTTTCTCCACACTGACATAGAGCCCAATACTTCATACAGCAGCAAATAAAGAGCTATCCCAAGCTCAAATAAGCATCCTCATCCTGACATAGAGACAAACCATCTCACTACAGGCCTCCCAGGACCCCACACCAGCCCCTGCAAGCCATACAGACAGCTCTGCATTTTGCAGCTGTGACCAAGCCCCCAGGGAACCAGAGCCACCCCACCACCTTCCCTACAGTCTGTATGTTCCACACATTCCCTTTTCAGCCCTGCTCGCTTGCTGGGGAAGCACCACAGCAGAAGCAGAAAGATGCAGCTCTAATTTTTCCTTAGAAGACATTGAGTAAGTAGACACCCAACAGGAAGCCATGCCAGGGCTCCCTTTTCCTACCTTTCCTGGGAATCTTCCTTCTAAGCATCTTCCTTTGCAGTCTCAGTTCCACACCACACGTGGCTCTTTTGGGTTTGTTTTGCAGCCCTTCCACTCACTTCACTGAAAATTTCTGACTACAAATTACAACCAAAAGAAAAAAACCAAACAAAAAACCACCCTCCAAACAACTCAACAACACCCACAAAAACTAGAAGCAAAAGCAGCTTCGTTTTCCAGTCTCACTTGAGCAGGTTCAGTGAGGAACAAGTTCCCTCTAAAGATCCAACCAGAGCTTCTTCTCAATTAGGGTAATTGGCACCCAGCTGAGCCTCTCTCCCAGGTGGGACCCATTAACACTCAATTAAGAAAACCCCAGGCCCTGTTACAGCTGTTCTCTCTATCAGTGTCCAGGTCTGTGCAAAAAACCCTCTCAAGGTCATGTGGCTGCACATCCCTCAGGTGTCTCGAAAGGCACGTGGAATGATGAGTGTAAGGAGCAGGCCTTGTTCTCAGGGACCTTTGCACACAGCCATTCTCCTAGCTTTGGGGCTGTGCTATTAGCCTTGTCCCCGTGTCACAGGCAGGACACCACCAGCTTTCTGAGGGAAAGGCAGAGACTTGGAAAGAGTGGGGTCACCCAAGCAGATCTAACTTGCACTTGGTGGCATCAGGTGGGGGATCCCTGGTCCCTTCTGTTACATGTTAGGTGCAATACCTCACAGTTTAAGAGAACAGCACCTCCACTTTTCATGACCCTGGATAGACCTAAATCACCTTTTCAAGGGCTTTTTTTATCTAATCAGAAAGGTCAGAAAGCAAATAATAGCAACCTGACACCTGAGAAACAAAAGAGCTCAATAATCTTCTTTAACCTTGTGCTTTCTTTGAAGTCTTGACTCAGTTTGGCTGGCTGTTAGGAGCTGATGTCCTGGGGCACTTGCAAGAAGTTGGGTGAGGCAGTAAGCTGGCCCAGTTGTCCCCTATGTCCTCTCCTCCACCACTTCCATAGCAGCCTCCTCTCAACAGAGCCATGAGGAATGGAGAAGCCAGCCCTCCTCTCCCCTCTCCTTGCCACAAGCCTTCTCCCCACTTGAGGCTGTCAATGTTTTGCTGAACCCCCTCCAGCTACTCCCCAAACTCACTCTAAATCCCCTCTGAAACCCACAGGCCAACAGTGTGTGGTCTGTTTGATCTGCATCCTCCTGCCTGCCTGCTCAGGACCTGTGTCTTGCTCAGTTGTGCAGCCCTGAGCAAACCAAAGCTGCCAGGTAGCAGCACATGCTCTCTCCTTGCTCTCCTCAGTGATTTATTTCTGTGCCACACATCTCCAAACAGCACACCAACGCTTGGTCTAGCTTAAACATCTACATTAAAATATTCATGTCTGCCTTTCCACGTGTATATAAAAGCAGGGGGGACAGGGAAAGGGAAATTTGTCAGACGACCTAGCAACTCAGAGCCAGCCAGAAAGCATTCGTTCTCCCATGTTTCTGAAAATAACCGGTGCACATTTGACTTCAAAGTAATAAACATTGTACAGACATTTTCCAGCCATACTTATATCACTGTAGGAGGACGCAGCAGGAGATCATGTTAGTGAGTTAGTTTTTCTCTCTGCTGCTCGTGTTCTGGATGAAACTGAAGCACTACTTCCAGAAAAATAATCTGTTCCCAGGCAAAAAACAGTTTCTTTCCCCTTTCTCTCATCTGCTGTTCCAGGAGGTTCAGGGAATTCACATCAGCATCAAGTAATATTCCCAGTGCTGCAATCCAGCTCATGGGAGAGGGAGGAACTGGCGTTGCCCTGAGAGATGGGCTTCCTGGCTCTGCCTGGTGCATGGATACCATCTGTCTTAAGTGTCTGAAGTAATTTACTTCCAATTTTCGAGGTGTTTGAGCTAATGATACCAATTTATGTCCAATGTATTAGACTCCTAGGGATTCTTGTTGGGACCGACCTTCTGATCACTCTCCTATTTAAGCCTGAATGTATTCTGCTCATGTTTCAAGATCAACCATGTTATGCCTGAAGCCTGTAATGACCGTTCCTACTGCTTTTATGAGCAATCTACTAATTGCCTGTTCACCCTGCAGTACCAGATGCCACACATCCCACCATCATGGGCATCACCCTGCCACCGGTCAGTCACACACAATACACCTGTGTCCAGGATGCCTCAGCATTCCTCAGGATGTTGGGAATGTGCTTATGGATGTCCTTGGGATTCCCCAGACCTCCTAAGCACAACCAAAGGTGAATCACTAAGTCAGAGAGCTCATTCACAGGGAACAGATTCTCTCTGATAAGACCCCTCTCAGGAATTTTGCACCAAACTGTGGATCAGGGAGCACTGCCACAGGAAACACTTCTTGCATGGGAGGCAGAAAATCTTTTAAAATTAAAAACTCTTTGGTATTTTTTTCAAAAAGGGGTAATTTCACCTATTGCTGAACTGCAGCTATTTCTAGGAAGAGCCTGGCTAGAGAGCTAGAAGAAAACACACGGCACAGTTCCATGAAATGGCATGGAACAGGTGAAGGGGCCATCCATCACCACATCAAAGCAGAGCTCACCCCTTTGTAGTGCCTGTGACTAAGACCAGGGCTGTCCCCCTAACAAGCAGGCCCTGAGCAAAAGATGGCCACATCGATTCTCCAGCCACTGCTTCTAATGACTGCTGCAAAACCAATCACCTTGGTGTCATCAACAGCCTTTGAGGCATTGACTAAAGATCTCTGGAGGGCCAAGGGAACAATACAACCTGGAAAGCCCTCCTTCCTTTCAGCCTGCCCTGCACTTCCCCTTTCTCCTTGTTCTCCCTCTTCTCTTTATTAAGCTGCTTTTGTGGGGCTTTCACCCGTTCTCTCCAATAGTGAAAAAGTCCAAGCAAGTGAATCTCCTCCTCCCTTTCACCCCCCTCCTCCCCTTTTCTATCATCCTTTTTCACAGCAGTCTATGCAGGGGCTGGCAGGGCTTTCAGCACGTTGGGGTCCCCGCCATGCAGCTTTGTTGGCTGCCCCAGCATTGTGCTTCCCAAGGCAGTGCAGGTGCAGCAGGGTTTTGTCTGGGTGTTAAAAACAGGCTAATTAGCCAGAGGGAGGGGAACAGAGCTCTGCATTCATTCCACAGAGGCATTCAGGTTCCACAGGAACCGGAATCTGCCCCTGTTAGTGGAATCCCAGTTTGTTTCTGCCCCCGTTGCCGAACAGGAGAGATTTTGGGAGGGAGGATCCCACCCCGCATGGGTTCATTCCTCACTGCTTGTATGTGCTACTGGCAGGACAGTCATTTCTGATGGGCAGAATAAATTGCCATGGGCTCTCCACAGCACTATCACACCCCAGGAATGGTGAACTGACATCAGCTCAGGAAGGTGAGAAAAGGCACAAAAAGCCCAGCAAAAGGAACACAAATAACCCGCGTGTAAAACACCACAGATGACCCTGGCATTGAGAGCTAATGAGTGAGGGTCTGCCCTGACTTCAGCAGTTTTTCTTTGCAAGCTTTCAGGAAAATAAATCTATAATGCACACCATATGCAGTTCATGTGGCATTCAGTCAGGATATTTATTTTGAAAGACGAAGAGTCTTTGCTCAGTTTCATTTGACACTAAGAAGGAGAAAGAAGAGGAATATAAGTAAGCAAAAACAGAAACGCTTTGACCCAAACACAGAACATGAGTGGCACAAACTTCACCAAATAACAAATTCAAGTTTCATCCCAGGCACTAGTGTGTGCTATCTCTGAGGTGTTTGGCATCAGTACACTTCAGAGCAGCACTTGAAAGCACATCAAGTAAACTGTAAACTACACCAGTGGCCCATGAGCATGAGCCAGGGCACAAACCTCAGTAAGATGGCAAGAAAGAAAATGAGTTGTTGGGAGCTGAGGATTATACATCCCCTTGGGTCCCCTGACCTCACATTTCCAGAGTGAGATTTGCTCCTTATTCACATCTCTCATTTCTGAGCCCAGCCAGGTCAGAGCAAATTCCATGTTGATTTAGCAGCATTTTACATTTTCTTTGGACCCACTTCGTGCTGGTGTGGATAACTGCAGAAGTATCTCACAATCAGGGGAGCAAAGATGGGCAAGTAAAGCAAAATAAACCATAAAAAAGTCTGTAAAGGAACGGTTCCAAAAAGTCAGTCAAGTATTTTTATCTACAGAAATTATGCATCTACATTAAGTCTTTGTCTAGGTAAAAGTTTCTAGATAGTTTCTGTTGTAGTTCAGGTCAAAATTAAAAATCTCATATTGTGTTTCCCTTGTCAAGTAAAGGACATCTTTGCAATGCTTGTGTTTGTGCTAGTTTTCCACAAAGGGTTTCAGGCAACTTAAAATGTTCCTGGCACCATTTTCGCTGTGTGTCCCAGAGACACTTAACTCTGTACTTAATTCAGGTTTAATAGGCTGCGATTATATTAAATAAATACCAGCTGAGATGATTATTTAATACCTAGTTATAGCTGTTTAACAACCATGCAATTGACTGTTACATCTCAATAAATGTATCTTTTTCATCGATCCCCTGGTATTTTATTTCACATCCCATAATTTTCCTATATAACCCTTGGAGCTGCAAAGCATTGCAGGGGGTTGCCCCAGCCTGCCCCACTCATCTCTGCAGTCTCAGCAGGAATGTGCCCAAGACCCCTTGCCTTTCCTGGGACTCATCATGGGTTAGGTCACCACGACCAGCTTCCTTCCACATCCTCCTTACATTTTCAGGTGATCCAAAATGCTTCTCCACATCCCTTCCAGCCAGTGGTCATGTTCCCCATGCCAGTGAAGCAGCTCCATCTCCCCACCCCGGTGCTGGCCTCCTTGCAGGAAGTCAGAGATCACTCTCCTCTCATCAGGCTGTACAGAGTTTAAAAGCTTCAAGAGGCTCTGGAAATTCATAATCCAGATTTTATACTTTAAAAATTCATAGTTCCTTCCCCGTCCATTCTTTCTGACCAATATTTGTGTTTTCCCCTTTGCTATCAGTTTGCCTGCAGCATCTTTGAAGACGTACTCAGTTAAGAGACATCTTTGTTGCAGCACTGTCAGGCATTCAAAATGATCAGAAGATATATAAATAAGAAGTTGTTTCTAAAACCTGCATCTATTTGCAACCCAGTGAACTGAATAACGAGCTGTTATTAAAAGCACATTTGTTGAGGTTTGACAACTGCACAAGGGATACATACAGACTGCTGCAGAGTTGTCTATCCTCACTAATCACCCAAAATCTCAAAAGACAGTGTCAAAATAAAAACTACACATCCAACTATTTAATTACTTCCTGGTGTAACTGCAAACAAAATGGGAGTGGAAGGGATATGTTTTTAACAAGCCTTTCATCCAAGCATCCACAGAAACCTGAGGCAATGCCATTTCCATGTATTATAAAAGCTGAATTTCCATGCTCTGCCAGAAATTTGAGGGTGTGCAGAAAATAGCAGGTTATTTGTCTGATTTGTGTATGGCACTGTAAGGTCAGTGAGCCTGAAAATATAGATGTCATTTGAAAAGTAGCAGGAGGGAGTGGGGGGGGGAAAGGAAACTAAATACAGCATTTTTCACTATTTAGTGCTGCCTACCCTTCCAGAATAAAAAAGACAAACCCTTCTACATTCCTGGCTGTCTTGAGCTGCACACTTTCCCATTCAGACCTCAGCCCACTGAAGCCAGTAGTGATAAATGCTCAAGAGCTAATAAACACTTCTCAGGATTTAGCACTGAAGAACCACCCGGTAAGGAATAGACAATTCTTTGTTATCATCATCCACAGTCCCTTCCTTAAAATGCCCTGACACGACTTCTCAGGCAATAAATCAGCTTTCTTTTGCAAATGTGCTAAAGCCCATCTATGTACCATTAAAGCTTTTCCCACCCTGTATTCCATATCACTGGGATGGCTTTATTCACAAGCAAGAACATGTGCATGGAAAAAAAAAATGACAATGCAGATTTTGCATTTCTTAGAAATAATTCTTTTTGCAAGTTAATACTCCTCAGAGCAAGGGGAGAGGTCTTGTCCTCAATGAACCAGCATGATCTTTATGTGTTTTATATTTTCCTGACACTGTCACAGCTCTGCACTCTTCCATCATATGGCAGAGGTATTAATTCACTATTTCCTGCATTATACAATCCCCACTTCCTTTCCAGTTTTCTCACCCTAATGATGCTATAATAAAAAACAGGGGTAATAATGAAATTGGAAAATAGTGTAATTTCTAGCTGGCAAAAGGAGCTGCTGGAATAAAGCATTGCTCTGGAAGCAGCTTTGCCATAAGTTTATTAGATGAGGGTTTTGAACAGCATTTGAATGACTACTCCTGAACTGCCTCAAAAACCTGCCAGAGCAGCATTGCTGGATTTCAAGAACAGCAGACCCAGGAGCTGATGGTCAAAGCTAGGCAGACCACAGAGATAACAGCTCAGACCTACATTCAATATTGACAGAGAAATTCCCTCAAATAGGGCTTTTCTTGAGGTCAAGTGAAAACTGCTGTGTGGTCCAACACAACAAGTTGAAGCTGCAGGGCTTGATTCTGCTCTCACGTTCCTCCTGGAATGAACAGGATCTGAATCAGGACATGAAAATTAAGTGTTTAATGAGCAATTTGGAGATAACATTTCCTTTCAGCACACCCAGAGACACACCTTCTCACCTACACTTTGCCCCTCAGCTGATTTGCAACACTTCCATTTGTGCACCTATGATGATTTGTTATACAGATGCCTTTTCCCACAAGAAGTCCTCATGATATGGTCCAAGATACTGATCTGCTTGGTTTCAGCTTCCAGAAATCCTCACAGCAGGGAAAATGGTATTTCAAAAGCTGGGCACTCCTGGGAAATGCAGTAATATCCTTCAAGTCTTATCAGTGGGCTGATCCTGTTGAGGAGTTATCCAAGCAGCCTGAAATGCCACAGGTTGGTTTGAGCTCTGGAATGAGGGGGCCTCAAGAGTTATGCAGTGACTGCAGTACTACTTGGATGTCACTGAGAGGAGAGAATTGGTGTTTTAAAGAAAATCTGGGCATCTCCTGCATCCATCAGCACTCTTTGGTCATACGAAGAAGCTTGAATGCTTTTCTCAACCAAACAGAAGAAACACCCTCCTGCTTCTACTGCACAGCCACAGAAGCAAACATGAGCAAGGGAAAACCATTCCCAGAATTAGTGACATGCTACAACCAACTAACCCAGGAATGGAAAAGTTGAGCAGGTACCAGTGGAGGGCAGAAAGTGCTAGGGAGGCCCCAAGGAGACCTGCTTCAAGGACTCTGCTCCAGCACCCTTAGCTGCCCTGGTTGCCTAATTTTATGTCTCACGTACCACCATCAAAGAGCATTCAGTTTCAGGACAGGTTTGGCTTTACCTTCCCCAGAGAACAGTGGGTTACAAGAGGAAAATTTACCTCCTCAGCTCTGTGGAGACCAGGACAGAAGCACAAGATGGGGAATCTCTTTTAGGGACAGCAATTGGAGCATCCCCTGCAGCAGGGTGGGATTAGCCCCACACTGCCTGCAAGGTGGAGAGGCTGGGGGCACTTAAGCTCTCACGTGAGCTTTGAGAGGTCACAGTGAAGAGCCAGACCTGTACCTCACCCCAAGACACAAAATCCTTGTGTGGAAGAAAGCAGGAGAGAATTACTGCTGTGCTCACCTGCCCCCAGTGAAAGAGGAGCCTGGAGCTGAGCCCCTTGGTCAGCTGGCTCTGCCTCAGTAGATCCTGCAATTTGAGAGCTTTTGGGGTAATAAACAGCACCCAGCTGGTCACAGCACAGCCCCAAGCAGTTGTGTTTCAGTGTCTGGAGGCTTTTAAACCTTTTCAAGCCCAGTGTTAACGGGAAGCTGCATTTACACAGGTGATGGTGAACTGCAGCTGGGAGGAAGGGGTGTCTGGATGGCTGGAGTGCATGGTGTTGGATGGATCCAGAGGCACCAGATCTCTTGCTGGTCAAAAGGTGTCTGGAAATGAAATGCAGACAACTCTGATTTCCTGCACGGATCAAGTTGAGCTCTTGGGGAGAAGGAGGGTTATGTACCTGGTGTCAAGGCAAAGGAAAGTGCCATCGTGCATCCCCTTCCTGAAAAAAGGGAGCAATGGATGTCCTGCATCCCACCACATGGATCTTCTCCTGCCTGTCCTCACTCTCCAAAGGTTCATGCACCTGCAGCAATGGATACAGGAGAGACTCTTCCCTGTAAAGGGAAGCAGATCCCAGACTGCATCAGGCACTTGCTACAGTGAACAGAAACACACATCATCCATCTTTCTTCTGAAGGGAATTTTCATGCCACTGCTTCTGCTTTTTGATCCAATAGCTGTCACCTGAAACTGCCAGTGTTTCCAAGCACAACCGTGAAGGGAAAGGCAGTTACTCAATGCAGCACTACTCAAAATCCACCCAAATGCATGATAGATAAAGTGTCCCAGTGTTTTGACCTTCAAACCCCCCCATCAGCTTTCCCATGGTCTGTAGTCAGATAGAATGTAGGATGCTGGTGTCATTTATTCAGGGTATGTGGGCAGAGATAGGTGTCTGTTGACTGATGGTATCAGGTTGCATAATTTGCTTTTCATTTATATCTCCCCTCTTCAAGAGTGTTTAATGAAGGGAATAAAATACACCTGAAGATAAAACAGTGGCTTCAGGGTGGGAGAGGGGTACAGAGCATACAGTCCCCACAGCACAAGTCATCCTCTGACACAAATCTCTTCAAATCCCTGAGCAGACATTATTAGCAGCTCCTGTGGGCTTCAAACTATCAGTTAAGACAGAAAAGGACACAGCTAGGCTAAGCAGTTAGAGCCCAATTAGGACTGGGTTTGGAGCAGATATTAGCAAACAGAAACCTGGGATTGTACTAAACCATAAGCTTGGGCTAGAGGGATGCTGAGGGATGCCAGGGGTTGGAAGACCTGAGTTAAGGCAATTGCACCAAAGCAAGACTGAGGTCAGAGAAAGGCTCATTTACATCAGACCACCCTGCAAACCTCTGGCTTTTTTGGGGTGAACCCCATACAACAAAGGCCAGCCTGGAATGCTCGAGTAGGTTATGTCAGAGCAGGGGCAAGGGGAAGCAGAAATCATCCGTTAGGATGAAGTGTACAAACCCAGGTGAACAGCTACAACAAATAACACATTGCAAAGGCAATAGCAACTGGCAGGATGGTCCAGCATCCCTGCCAGCAACAGGGACTGGCTACTCACAGGCCTGGCAGGACTGGACTGAAACAGGTTCACCAGGTGATCTTTTTCCAGCTGTTCATTAATAAGACACCCTCTTTTCTTCACTTGTCAGTCGCACAGTTTGTTGTGTTTCATTTACAGCTCCTTCTACTCCACAAACACAAGAGCAGCTTGTGTTTGCAGAGATTGGCAGCCTGTGTTAATTAATCCTGAGATGCTGTGAATTTTCTCAGCCTGCAGACAGTCACATCTGACCTCTGCATCTTGCAGAGTGACTCCCCTCTTTTTAAGGTATTTATCACCAGATTTCATGGCAGCCATATTCAGCTGTCCTGCCTGTGCAGGAGGCAGCCACATGCCCTTCCTTTCCTCTGAACTCACCCTTTCCACACATCCCAGCATTGTAATGCTTCTGCTCACATCAAGGCTTAGATGGAATCCAAATGCTTATTTCCAGTGCAATAATGATTAAGGTAGCCCTAACTACTCTAAAGAGTCAGGGAAAAATATTCAAAATAATTTTTAATAGGACTGCTGCTGCTCACTCTCAGCTCCATCCCTCATAGTGGAAGGAAAAAGGAACCCTTTACCTTGCTTATCCCCCCAGTGTTTGCCAGGACAGCCTGGTCCTGCAAGCAAAGCATGATTATTAAGGAAAAAAACCCATCCTACTGTAACTTTAATAACTAATTTGACTCACTACCTTATTACAAAGCACAGCCTGAGACCAGCAGAGAATTTGAGCTCCAGCAAGTAACAGCTGCTCAGAAATAAAATAATAATGCTTCCAAATAAAACAACATAATGAAAGAAACAGCAAGATCCAGGGCAAGGTCAGTACTTTAGGAATGCCCATCCAGCAGGTGAACAAGTCATCCAAGTCATCCAAGTGAAATGGCTCTGCAAGAGGATGGGCAGTCCCAGGAATCTAGGATTGCATTTAGAGACAGAGAGCAACATTGGGCTTTAAGATAACCAAGTGTTTGAACTAGATGGTGTATTAACAGTCCCTCTTAAGCTTGCACTTGGTGAATGGTGGATCCCAGAGGTGGGAATACCAGTGTGAAGGACTCCCAGGCTTTCAGGCTTGCTTCATACAGAACTGAGCCTCAAGAGAGGTGGGCTGGGGTAAGCCATGCTCTGTGCAAGATGAAGTTGATATTCAGCACTTCCATTCACTTATTCAAACCTAGGAACTGTGGGAAACTCTTCAGAACTTCTATCTGGGGTATGTCCACTAGTTACCTAGAAACCTAGACTGGGTTTTATGAGCAGAAAATATGTTGGGAGGCATGTTTGCTTCATCTGCTTTAAAAAGGAGCTATTTTCCCTTTTTCTCCACCCAGCAATTTCATTAGCTGAGAAGTATTTATGGGCTTTAACCACCCCTCTCTTCTTTGCAGCCTGGATTTCCCAGCCTCAAGAGCATCCCAGCCCCTTCCACTTCCAGCATTATGGCCTCACCCAGAAGTTATCTGTACAAGCTTCTGTGGAGTCTACAGGGTTTTCTGTGAATGAAAAAAACCTTTGTGAGCCTAATACCTCTGCATGCTGGTGTGAAACCTCAGAGCAACCTACTTGAGAGATGCATTTTGCCTTGGGGGGTCATATGGGTGAGTGGGGGAAGCCTTACCAAACCTCCTGGTATTAAATTCCAGACCATAATTGAACCCAGTGGGTTTTTCAGTTGATTGTCCTCTCCTTTTGTCCAGGATCTTGCTGAGCTTTCTTTGCAGCCTATTTGCCAAATATTCCAGAGCAAACAGCCCAGCAGCCACTGCATTATCCCCGGGCACCGAGCTGGGAATTCATCATTTATGGCTTGCAGGAACCATTTCCCAAAGTCAGCACATGGCCTTAAGAAAGCAAAGCGGGCTCGGTGGCAGGGAGGGAGGTGACTATATTAGCCTTTCACCTTTGGAGGCCTCAGCTCAAATCCTGATTCATGTTACCAAGGAAAGTGAATCTGATGGGCTCTAACACCATCTGTGGGGTGAAGCTGCCTCCCCGAGCAGCCACGAGCTCCACACCACAACTCCTCCAACTCCCTGCACCCTGTGCCCCTACACTGGGTGCCCATCCTGGGGGCTGTGCTCTCAGGGGACCTTGACCAGACTGCAAGTTTCATGGCTACCAATTGCCACATCCCTTGAGAGCATTGCAAAGGCAAAAGCAGCACCCAAGGCAGAACGGTGCAGAAGGGAAGGCAGGATGGGAAATGCTGCCCCATCTCTCTGCTTTCCCTCAGGTTAGCTGATCATTCTTCTCCAGTCTGACTGGACCAGCTTAAAATTTGCTGACCCTTTAATCTCTTTGTCATTCTGCTTCTCCCTGTGACAGATGAGGCAGCTAAAAGTACAAGGGGAAAAAAAAATCATAGTTTAACTATAAAATAGCTGGGATCATCACTTATCTTTGGAGGACTCTGCTCTATGTAGAGCTGAGCAGCTGGGGGATTTATTTCTTTAATTACACTAGAAGGAAGCAAAAAGAATTGATTCTGGAAAAAAACCAGGAGCTAAAAATCAGCTCAGGCTCTTCAGACTGTTCCTGAAGATAAGACTGAGCTTGACACTCAGAAATGTATTTTTTGAGAGGAAAAGTTCTACTTTCTTTCCTTACATTTAACTATAACCACCTGCAGTGAGTTTCTTCAGCACCCTTCCGAGAGGAGTATCAAGGGCAGAAATGCAGCTTCAGAGGTGAAGGTAGGACAGTTTTCTGAAGTTTAAGATGTGGATGCCACCTGGAGAGCTGGGTTTTTAATTTATCCAAGATGTGGACTACTTCAGGATCTGAAGTAAGTTTAAATTGCTTGCATCTATAAAATGCTCAGATCAGGTTCAGAAAGAAGAGAAGCCGAGATGATCTTCGAAACCAGTTCATTCCCAGGCACTCTCAAAGAGAACATCTCCCAGGGACAGCAGGTTGCCCAGTACTTCCAAATTGTCCACTTCCTGACTCAAAGGAAAGGGGGATCACTGATATTTGAGAGATGGTGATGCATTCAGATACAAGCAGAGGCACCAATGAAGGATAAGGGTGCAGGAGGACAGCTGGAAGCAGGCTGCATAATTGAGTTACCAACCAGGTTTCTCTCTTCACCAATTCCCATACTTATCTTTTAGGAACCACTCCATCTCAAACACATCCAGCACACCAGTAGCTTAGCCCTCCCGCCAGCACATCCCTCCAGGGCCTTAGCAACTACTCTTACAAAACTTTCATGCCCTGGGCCAGCTCAGTCCTTACTCACTCAACCCGCTGTGGCTACTGCTCTGCAGACCCACGTGCTGGATACAGACAACCCTGAACCATCCAGCACCAACAGGGCTGGAATCCAGGGGTCCAGGCTTCTGAACCCACTCATCTGACCATGAAGGCACCTCACTGGGGTTCAGCATGGATGAGTGAGTTTTCCCTGCCATGCCTCACCTCGCTGCTCTTTTGTGGGAGGTAGAGACCACCATGGCGGTCAAGCAGATCCAATCCACTGGCGCTATTTTCACTTTAGGTATTTCTTTTTCCCTTCACGGAGGGGAAAAAAACAAATGCAAGGCCCTTTGCACCTGGTGAGGAACGGCTGTTTGTTTAGACAGTCAAATGAAGTCATCGCTGAGAAACGATGCCCTCACACACCCTTTAATACTCACTTGCCAGAAACCATAATGGAGTGAAATGACCCATCCCCATCCACAGCTGTCTGATAGAACCTGGAATGTTTCTGCCTCAGCTTCCATCTCTTCTAACCACACAAAAGCCAAACTGTCTTTATCACTGGCGTTTAACAACAACAACAATAATCACCTCCTGAGGATGAAAGGGAGGTGGAAATTGCTGCCTAACTAATTTTCCCTGCAATTTGCCCTGGGAACCTTCTAATGAAGGCTACAGCACCTGAGCCTGCCCTGCTGTGGGGTCTGGCCCAGGACTACACCAACCCCCAGCCTGAGCAGACAGAATTGCATTAAAGAAGCTCCACATTTTAACACCACTCTGCTCCTCAAGACAAATGGAAAACTAAGCATTTTTAATTTGCATTTTAAAACAAAGGCTTCCAATATCCAGACCATTAACTTGGCTACGAGGCTTTCACGGCAAAACTTGTTACTCACCATGTGTTTGCTTGTCATTAAGATATATTAAATACTATTAATTGTGATGCCTTGCTATTGTGCTATTTGGAGACCTGCCACAAGCCCACTTCCGCCAAACCTGTGCTATGCTGTGAATCTTGGAAGCATTTTAAACATCTCGTGCAAAATTGATGAAAGCAAAAAGGAGCCTGACTGTATTTCCAGCATCTTCAGGGGCCAAGGAGCCTGCCTGAAACCCAACTCAGTTCAGGACTGATCCCCCACAGCTACTACATCTTCTTCCAACCAGCCAAGCCCCCCACTCAAGCCCAGATGATTACCACCCTCTATATGCACCTTCCTCCTAATGAATATAGGCTTACGGACATCTCATGCATTATTTACCAAAGTGTGCTTATTATGATTGCAATGATTTAAGGCAGTTTGTTACAGGCACAGCTCAGAGTGATTGCAATCAATAGAAGAAACAAGAACAAGCCAATCTGCATGGAACTACAGGCCTGGTCCTTAGGGGCTGTGTTTCCCAGGTTAACCCTTCCCAACCTGGCAGCAGGAGAGGCCAGCACTTGTCTGATTAATAGGCACAAATAGTTGGTTGCCCTCCCCTCTGTAGCCAAGAGGGCAGAGGCATGTGCAATGATTATGCAGCTCCTCCAGCTGTTTCTTGGGACAGGATCCTGCATGCAGGCACAGCACTCCTCATAGTATTTAATGTGTATCTTGGATGTGGCTATAAGCTACTCATTAACATGTGCCATACCTCCAGGCCCCATCTACAAAGCCACCATCTCTTTGCCCAAATCCAGACTTAGAAACAGCAGCTTGTGCTGGGGCCATCCCAGGTTCAAGCCCTGGGAATGACTCAGGTAGCCAGGTATGAAGCAATCACTGCAAACAAAAAGCTGGATGCTGATCCTCCCGGCATGAAAGGCAGTGGGATCTTCCTCAGTGAGAGCTGCAAGGAGGAAGGGAGAGGGATAAGGAACAGGTATACCACTTCTTGCCTTTGTCTTTAAAGGGGTCCCAATGCTTTGCCCCCAATACCTCCTACTATACAGAATTATGGCTCAACCTTTGGTCTCTGCAGCATGGGAGCTGGACCAGTTCTCTGAACCAGTCATGATGACATCATGATGCTGCTGCAATGTCCCACCACAGCAGGATGAGGTGTCAAATGCCAGAAATTTGAAGCTGAGAAGGGAGCAGGGAGCTGTAACCTCTGGATGGGATAGCTCAAGGGACCTGGGTTTATGGGCAGCCAGTAAACACTGCTCTAGATTAATAGCACAATACCTCACACAAGGTGAGTCTAGAGATGTCTTTCCCCACCAAATAAATACATGACTGATCTTAGCTCAGTGCCTTGCTTGGACATGGGAGCTTTGGATCGGACCCGGCACGCAGGAAACAGATTCATTACTTCAAAGGGGAAGCAAACAGGATGTCTGGACAAAGCACCAAATCAAAGGCTAATGACACAAATGGATATTTAATACAATGACTTCCTCTGATTATCCTATAAGGAAACACTTCAAATGCTGTCCATTTTGTACATCCTGCATCATCGGAATATGCTCCGGAGTCGGGGAGGGAATTTTCCACCCCGTGCACTGGTGAGGTGGGGCTGGGCTCTTACCTGCCTGCTGCAGGGGCCCTGGGATGCTCTGCCAAGCAGCAGGATGGCAGCTTCTCCAGAGAAGGGTGACAAGGCATCACTCCAGTAGCTGTCCTCATTACAGAGCTGTTCCTGGTGATGCAGAGACCAGAGTTACCTTTTTTTTTTCCCCCCAGGGATAGCACTGGCACTGGGATACCAGCACTTGGGTTCAGCCCCCAGACTCTTTCTCTCCAGCACTGTCCCATCCCCAGGGCTGTGATGTGCTGGGGGGTCTCTGAACAGAATTTAACCAAAATCCCTGTTTTGATTAAACCAAGACAGGATTTTATT
The DNA here is from genome assembly GCA_038090715.1 of Florisuga fusca. Lineage (NCBI taxonomy): Eukaryota > Metazoa > Chordata > Aves > Apodiformes > Trochilidae > Florisuga > Florisuga fusca. Next base: position 6,004,309 of record JAAWXA010000037.1, read on the forward strand.
AGCACAGCACTTCTTTTGCATGCTGCTGCTGCTGCTATTCTCTCTGGAGAAAAGACAACTGAAGCCAATTGCTTTATAGCAACTGGGGGGAGGAGGCAAGAACAAAATAGTTCAGTTTAAAAAAATAAAATAAAATTGTTTCCAGAGTTGCCATGACCTGATGATTGCTTTGGGTTAAACTAAATCCAACCCAACATAATTGGCCAAGAGGCCAGAGACAGCAACATGTAGGAGAATTTAGATTAGGTTCCTTTTTGCTGGAGAGAGAAGCCTAAAAAAATTCTCTCTAGAAATTACCTTTGATTTTAATTTGATTTTTGGTGTAAAAAAATTCAGGTGAGAATTGAATCTCTATATGGTTACTCAATAGCAAAATAACACCACCATTAGGAACACAAAGCTGAATGACTGAGGAAAGTTTCTTTCTAGTTTAAACTTGTAGGTTTTGTTAACAGTTATTTCATTCCAGTGCCTAGCCAGGACTTTGTTTAAAAGAGGTCTTTGTTAATATTTTGATTAAGTTAATAAACATTATATTAGGCAAACCTGCCTCTACTGAGCCAAGAAAGACCTCCTAGCAAAATCAGAAGACAACATTTAAAACTCCTAAAATTTTAAGATTAGGAAATACACAGAAGAAGAAAAAGGACATTCTCTGAATTGTCTTTAACCATACCAGGAAAATTAAATACATAAATAAAATGAAGATTAATTATACAGCAAATTTCATTACAGGCTGTTTCAAGGCACTGTTTTTCCAATAAAGGCAATCTCTAATCTGGGAAGGATGTTATCTAAAGTCTTTGGAAGTCTGACTTTCTCCCAGCAATTTACACACTGTTAGCTCAGATGATTAAAAAAAAAACAACAAACAAACAAAACCCAAACAAACAAAAGAAAGCAAAAGCAAAAAAACCAAACAAAAAACCCCAAGCAAACATTAGCCAAAACCCTCTTCTTCATTTCCTAGCATCAGCCTTAAGGTAAAACTATAGTTTTGACCAATACAGCCATTGCTGTTAGCAATCAGACCCTGGTGTCTTTTTACATGGTGTGAATTAAGAGTTATTTCTGTATCAGTGAGGCAACAGCACTTTTCTACCCATCTTGAGCTGTTCCTAAGCTCAAGGGAAAGAGGTTCAGTCAATCCCATCTTTGCTGTACAGCTGCTTTAGGAAAGAAGCCAGTTAGTGTTCCATTCCAGGCCAAGAAAAATAAGTTTAAGGATGAGATAAGACAAAATTAAATCCTATCTTTACAGCTCCCACTGCAACCAAGGCCAAGCTAACAGACCTGGGGGAAAGCCTCATTGTCTCCTGGAGCATAGGTGTCACTGAGAAGACACTTTGCCCCAAAGAGCCAATGTTCCTCCCTAATGCCTTTCCTGGAGCAACATGAGGGATTAACTGGTTTCCCTATTTGATGGCTCAGAGGTCCATATTGACTCCCCACTACTGCTGACACTAAGAAATTACCATTAGTTGTATCCAGTTTTCACATCGGGGTAGCTTCTGGAAGCCATCTTCATCAGATCCTACAATCCCATTACCTGCTCAAGTAGACCAACACCAATGGAGAAATTACAGGATCATTTTGGTTGGAAAAGACCTTTGAAATAGTCAAGTCCTACCATTAACCCATCACACTGCCAAATGTACCACTAAACCATGTCTGTAAGCACCACATCTAAAGATCTTTTAAATACCTCCAGGGACGGTGACCCCACCACTTTGCTGGGCAGCCTCTTCCAGGGCCTAACTACACTTTCAGGGAAGAAATTTTTCCCAATATCCAACCTAGCCCTCCCCTGGCACAACTTGAGGCCTTTTCCTCTTGTTCTATTGCTTCTTATTTAGCACACAGACCCCCACCTCATTATAACCTTCTCAGGGGTAGTTATCAAGTGGTAAATTCTCCCCTCAGCCTCCTTCTCTCCAGGCTAAGAATCCCCCCTAATTCCCTCAGCTGCTCCTCATAGAGCTCATGCTCTAGGCTCTTCATCAGCTTCATTATCCTTCTCTGGACATACTCCAACATCTCAGTGTCCCTCTCGTAGTGCAGGACCCAAAACTGAACACAGAAATCGAGGTGTAACCTCACCAGGGCTGTGTACAGGGGAACAATCACTCCCTGGCCCTACTGCTGATACCCTCAACCAGGAAACAACCCTCATTCAGATTCAAAGCCACCTCCTTTTTCTCCCACAAGAGCCCTGGCCTCCATTACCTCTTCCAGCCTGGGAAATAAACTCCTTCTCTCAGAAACAACCCTTTTCAACACGCAGCAGCTGATGCTCAGCCACTTATTAGCATCCACTTCCAGCTGCTGGCTGATCCCCCAAGCAGAGGAGGTTAAGTGTCACTGGAGCTTAGCAGCAAGCTTGGACCTGCCCTTCTCCAGCTGCATCCGTTGTGCTCTTGGGGCTGGGCCAGGCTCAAGACAGAGGATCTGACAGGGTGGAAAAGGAAATTCTGTGCATTCCTCATCCGTAGCCTACATGCCAAGTGAAATGCAGCGATGAGCAGGCAGAGCAGAGCAGAGCACTCATCTGAGGCTTCCTTCTAGCTGCAAAAAATGCAGCGTGTTTAAAGCAATGCTGCTGAGGTGGGTCCAGAGAAACCAAGCAGAGAGGGTTATGAAGTAATTTGCCCTTCAGTACCAGCACAACAGGTGAAATGTTAGGAGGAGCATAAATCTTGGGATTGACCCTCCAAAAACTGTCCTAAGACTGAATACTGACTTAGGAAAAACACCTGCCTTGAAATGTTCTGAGCATGTGACTTTCATTTTCTTTGACCTTTTTGTGTCTCTCCTTCGCCAGGCACAAAAATATCCTCCCCAGAAAAATTTCTGCCTGGAAATGATGGTCCTTTCTTCCCAAGTCCTTTTAAAGGGAAGAAAATTTCTTGCAGAAATATGCTGCCGTGAATAAGCAAAGCATGAGCTGCCTGTTTGGAAAAAAGAGCCTGTTCTGCAGGAGGGACTCTCTCAGTGCTCACCCATGCTCACACCACGTATCACCCCAACAGCATTGCTATATTCTAACACACACAACTGCAGTGAAATTAAAACACAAGAGGAGGAAAAACTAACAAAAATGCCATGTAACTTTGATAATTAACAGCTGAAAAAAACGAGCTTTTTGTTCCCTGCTCCTTTCTGTTGGTGCATTATTTATTCTGTAAATGGAAATCTCCCAGGAGCAGATGTGCTGCTAATCACAGCGTCCTGACAAGTGCTGGTGTGAATACTTTCCCTTCATTGCTCCATCTGCATTCAGGTTTTTTTTTGGGGGGGGGGTTCTGGGGGAGGGGACTGTACTCCATCCCCACAGTAACACCAGCTCCTTTACTTCATCCCCTGAAGCCCTATGCAGTTGGCAAGTTTGCCCCAGTTCCAGGTCAGGTCCCTCCAAGACCTGTCCACCCCAGCTAATTTTAACCCCCTAGTGTCCCTGGGGCTCTGTGGGCAGCAGCATAAAACACACACAAAGAGCATCACTGTCACCTCTGTGGTGTGCAGAAGGGTTTTCCCAATGCCTGTGCCCAGGGGTTCCTGTCAGGTATCCAGTGTGCAATCAAGACCTTTAAAACTTGAGGGATGCAGCAGCCAACAGCACGCATGTCAAGGTGAGAGAAGATCCAACCCTCATAAAACATAACCTCTGATCTCCTACCCCAGCCCAGCAGCCAAGACACCAGCTAATTCCACCACAGCACCTTACCCATTCCATCCATGGTTGCTGACTTGGATGGGACATAGCTCTGGTCCAGGACAGTTTGGAAGAGAGCTGTCAGGTTGGAGTCCAGGCACTTCTGGCAAATCTACCTCTGATTCAGCAACTCTGATTGTTGGGTTTGGAGGTCTGGCTTTTAAAAACACAGCTCAAGTCACTAGTGAACAGAATATGTCTGGGAGATGGTGCCAACAGCCTAAGTGAAACAAACTGCTCAGAAGAGTCTTGCAGGAAGCTGGTCAAGCTGTATTGGCATTGTCCACACCATGTTTTCTTCACCACAAAAACAGTGTTTCTGCCATTGCTGCCACTAATTTCACTGCACCACTTGTAAAACCACTTCGTTTCCTGGAAAGGTTTATAACCCTCCCATCAGCACCACTCACTGTGGTCTCACTTCAAGCCATAAGGAAGGTGCCTGACCCACACCCACTTGGTGTCACATCTTCTCCAAGGAAGGTGCAACTTCTGCCTCGACATGAAAAACAGTTTGGGGCTGAGATGACTCTGAGTTCAAGCAGGTCAGGGCTGGGGACACTGGCCCCATAAGAAGAAGGGGTCACAGATCAGCAGGCAGGGGGCACTCAGTAGGGATGTCACCAGGGACCATGCTGAAACATTGCTCGAACTCAAGGTCATCTTCCTCCAGCCTAAATGGCCAACATAAAACCCTGGAATAAAAACCAGCAACAACTTGTGTTAGTTGGGTAGAGTGGAAACCTCCCCAGGAGAATAATTCCTGCAGGTGCAGGAGACAGAGTCTGAACCGAGTTGGTAGAGGGTTTGGAGTTTTGTTGAAGGACAAGTGACACATGAGCCATGGCTTTTCTTTCACATTTCTTCCAAGAAAACAGTTGTGAACAGCCTTGTAGCACATGTGCTGAGGGCAAACAACTGCACTGCTTTTAGAGCAGTGCAAATAAAGCTACGATAACACGGACCCAGCTCCATGTCCTAAAAGGGTTTTCCAGCCCGGTGTCCTGCAGTCCTGTTCCTTTGACCTCTCCTTTCTAACATTAACACATACCACACATTTTTCAGAAAGCAACCAGCAAAATGAGATATTTCACTGCATTTGATCCTCCCCGCGAGAGATGAGAACAAAAAACTCCTAATACACATTAATCCCATCAGCAGAGCACTGCTGAAAGATGGGTGATACTTGGGAGAACAGCACTTGTAAGGGATAAGGAAGCCTGTGGTCCCACCAAGGCTGCCACATCTCACCACCAGGAGTGGCTGCCTATCAGTGGTTGCTGAAGCAATTCTGCATTATAATTTATCCACAGCAAGGCTCATTTGTGAGGACACAGCACCATGGTTCAGACTCTGCAAGCTGCCTATGTAAGGTGTCACACTGGCCAGGCAGTTGGGGTGATGGACAGCAAAAGTACCATGCTCTGCATGTGTTGGGTCAAATCCCACCCTCAACAGGAACCCTCGTGTCTCCATCTTCAAAAACACCCAGAAAGAGACAACTTGCATCCAGGGGACCTTCAGGAACCACCTGTTTGGGGGAGAAGAAGCCCTTTTAACAAAGAAATAACTTTTTGGCCCACATAACCACACTCTGGAGCAAGGGAGATACCTTCAATGGGAAGAAGGCAGAGGCAAGCAGCAATTTCCATCCTGGGGCTGGGGCAGGTGGCAGCAGCCGCTGGGGCTTCGTAGAGACTTGTCCTCATTTTTGTCCTTTGACCCTTTCCCTCCCCAACAGCTGAGCTTTGTTTATGGCATTTCAGCAGCCCATCTCCTGTTTCCATTAACCCTTGGAGGAGGTGGGGAGGGAGATCAGAAGGGGATTGTCCTGCTGGGAGGTTGGTGCTCTGCACATACCCAGGGAGCTGCTCTCTGGCAACACCACAGGGTGAGGCTGAGCCAAGATTTATTGATGGGGGAAGCATGGAGAAAGCAACCTGACCTGGGCTTTGCTGCTTGGCCTGGTACCCAGCACACAGGGAGAGGCAGAGCATTTGTAAGGACTGAAATCTCCAGCTTTGCTTCTGATGTCACACATCTGGGAGTCCTTTCACTGTTCCAACAATTAGACAGAGGGTGCCAAAGCCAGCCCCACTCTGCCTTCAGGCTGTGTTTGCTCAGCACAGAGATGAGATATTTTCAGAATTCCACCACCGAGTCTGATATTGCAAGAGAATAAAATCCAAAGAACCCAAGTGACACCATAGAGACTTTACTGCTCCTGGACAACCATGCCTCATGGGTTAAATCCAAGAGTTTAACACCAAAAAAAAAAAAAAAAAAAAGGGGATAGGGAATTATTGTCCAGCTGACAAGCAGAGCCACTGAACCCAACCGATCTGAGCCACTTCTGGACAAACAGATCAGCCATGAATGATACCTGCTACAGGCAAGAAGGTAACATCACCAGTTCTCCTTCCTCCCTCTGATAATTCTGCAGTTACAAAAGCATGGCTGGTACTGGGGCTGTATCTCGGGGTAATTGTGGGGACAGCCCTGAGCCCTCCCAGCTCCAGGCCAGTGCTGCACTGTGAGTGCCCAAACAAGTCCTGCTTCAGGGAGCATGCATCGAGGAAAAGCACTCAGAAGTTTTCATATTTTCAGTCCACAGTGAGAAATGAGCTCTGCTTACCTGCAAGATCATCAAGATTTAGATTGGGGATATTTGTATCTATGGAGTTTGGCTTTTCTCCTTTTTTTTTTTTTTTTTTTTTTAATGTTAGTGACAAAGAAATTTCATCTCTGCAACACTGCCAACTGCAAAGCCTCAGCCCTTGGGTTGGAGAAATCCCATTAAGCATTTTACAAGATAAATGCTGAACCTAATGACAAGCTGCTGTACAGTTGTTCAGGATGGATAGACAGACTATATCTCCTTCTACTGCAAAAGTGTTTCAGTCCAGCTGCAGTCAGTCAGCCCAGCTTAGCTGTAGGTATATTTGTCATAAAGGGACCTGAAGGATAACGAAGGGCACAGACTTATCATTATTCCTGCAAGCATGGGTTCAGCCTCTCCACCCTGTGCCTGGGAATTATCAAATGCCACAAAGAGCAAATTGTGGATTAAAAGGATCCCTCAGTCCCTGCCATGTCCTGTGTTGATGCTGGCCCTGGGGACAAAGTTTTCCCCTTCTCTTTGTCCCTGATCCTGACTCGGGCAGGTGGCGAGCTGCTCGCCAGCCCAGACAGCAGCCCTTCTGCCACATCGAGGTGCTGATGAATATCCATCTAATTGGAATTAGAGATTCTCCAGACCAGCCCTCCAACTGGAGAAATTAGCTAGTTTATTCCAATAAAGATGCTAATACGGGAGGCTTTGTGAAGGGGGAGAAATTCCCATTGTCATTCAGAAGCAATTTGTAGCGGATTTGAAGCTTTTGAAAAGGTGATGTGCTGGTGGCTGGGTTTGTATAATACCCATCCCCGAAATCCACAGCTGAGCATTCTTCCCCTCCATATGCCTCAGTGCTGACCGATTTGTATTCCCCTGGTGAGAAGGCACTGGAGCAGAGCAGCAAACCACAGTGAGCCAGAGAGGGGAGGGCAGCTGCTCCCAGGGAGGGGACATCACAGCCAGGGATGGAGGGGCTGGTGGGGATGGGGATGCTGGGCTGGGGTGGGCAGCACACAGCCTGGGACAAGCTGCTTTGGGGGACAAGGGTCTTAGATGCTGTCACCCAGCATCTTCATGGGTCCATCCTTCACCCATCCTTCTTCAGGGTCTTCCTGCCATCTTGCTGGCATTGAACTCCACCATGCAGCTCCTCTGCTTTTTGGGGCTCCAACCTCCATTACTTTTTTTTAGTTTCTTTTAGATTTAAGTCACCAGCTCTGGAAGGGACTGACATTAAACATCTCTTCAGAGCACCTCCACAAACCTTAACTGAGTTTTCCAATTGAATTTGCTTTTTCTCCAAGTCTCTCTTCATCTGTGGCCCTCTAAACTGAAGACTACCCAGGCTGGTGTCTTGCATGAGGCACCTGAGGGAACTGAATGATGGAGGGAGGCTTAGGTTGTCCAAACTGCTTGGCAGGTCATGTTTTATGGATGTCCTAGCCAGACTTGCTTCTAATGCACCAGTCTGCAGGAAACCTGATCAGCATGTTAGGAATGAAGGACTTCTGCAAACTGCAACCCAAATTCACATAAAAACCAAATGCCTCCCCAAGCTACTCTTTGCAGACTGTTCTCAGAGGTTTAATGATACCAAAATGTTTCTCTAATCTAACAGCTGCCTGGAAACAGAGGTAAAGCTTTGTACCACAGTAAGGGACTATTTTTGCTGAGCAGGGCACCCCCTTGCCACTGACCTTATATCCTTTGCACTTTCCATCTTGTGATGTAAAGTTGAGGAATGACAGCAGAAGCCAGGAGCAGCTGGGGTTGCTCCCCAGAAGCCCAGATGCACTTGACTCCTGTCCATCTCTCTGTCTCTGTAGCTTTATCTGTGTGAAGCCTTGCACTGAATTTAATGTTTCCTGTGGATCACACCACTCCATTGAGTCCTTCAAGCTGACAGACACCTAACTCTGCTAGAGATGTTATGCTAAGGCCCCACTCAGCCAGGTATTTCAACTCCTGCCTAAATTTAAACATGGGATGGCCACACAGAACCCCAGGGATTACTCCCACACCTGCTGCAAATACCTTGAGGGCAGATGGTTTAGAAGCACAGGTGATGGAGGAGGAATATTTCCACCTGCTCAGGATGATGCCTTTGCCCATGGGCCATGGCCTCAGTCAGGAGACCACATTGCTGATCATATCAGAGTCCATAAATGCTCCCTCTTAGCCAGGATGAAGAGGACACCCTGGCTGCAGGGAGATGTAAAGCCCAGCAGCCTTTCCCACAGTACTTTTGCCTGATCTTCACGTTTTTTTTCACCATGGACTCTGGCAGGCCAGCAATGTGTTCACAAGCAGCTTTTCAGCAGTGGTGAACTCCTGGCATGGCAGAATTATAAATTCTCTGTTGAACCATGGCTTAAGTATTTTTTTCTAGCAACACCTGGCAACAGAAAGGACTTCTGTTCTGGTGTTCCTCAGCAGCCATGCTTGTGCATTTACTGCTCAGGCTGCAGTTGAGCCACTATTGGGGTTTTTTGATGCTTAAAGCAAACATCAGTTTAAAAGTAATAGATAGAAGAATATTAATAAAAGGCTGCATAGGAGAAAAGGCAGCTTGGTCCCCAGCCAGGGCAGCTGATGCATCTCTGAGATTTCACTTGGCTGTGCAGCCTGCCTTGCCATGGTTCTTTTGTGTCACCAGAGCCCACATGAGGATCAGTCAGAGGAGCAGTCTTGGCTGAACTCAACTTTATGCTCTGAAATAAGCTAAATTCAGCTCTAAACCCCCCTGAGTAGGGATTACAGAATCTGTTTGCGATCACAAAGCAATATATAATTGGAACTGTACCCTTCTTATCTCACTTGCAATGTTGATATGAATTTTAATAAAAATGAGGAGGAAAAAAAAAACTTTCTCAGACATTTTAGCCAGCTCTGAAGCAATGCTTTGCATTATCTACCCCAAAAGAATAGCTCTATTAGCACAACAGCTCTTTTTTTTTTTAACCTCTTGATAAATGGAGTGAAGATAGTATTTTATTTTTGGTTTCCAGTTGGCTTCATTTGCTACATGGAGCTCAGAGCTAGAGAGTTATGCCTTTGCCCTGGTCCTGGATCGGGATGGGTCCAGGGTACCTTCCTCCCAAATGCAACAGGGAAAGGAGCTGAAAGGAACCAATTTCACCGAAATGTCCCCAATAGGTAGGTCAGGCCCAAGAAGAACTGTGAAGATCAAACCAGAAACCTAACAGTGCATGTTGCTGGTACCTACACACTGCAGTGTCCTCAGGGGAGAGGGAAAAGGAAAAGCTACTGACCAGGAGGCAAATGTGCAGCCTGGAAGTCCATCCCACACTGGTTCACTGCTGGGCTCCTGTCTGGAGACACCCATGTTCTCCCTGTGGTGAAGAAACCCCACAGAGACCTAAATGCACCCCACAAAACACAGCCTCCACCACCTGCCTGGGGGTCAGGTCTCACCTCTTTGCACGGGTAACACAGCCCAGATGTCAGCAGCTTTGTGGCACTGGAAGGATAAACACATCTCTGCATCCCTGCCTTCCCTTCCTCCACGGTGACACGTGATTCACCTCTGCACTTTTGGCTCTTGGGGACCCCGTGTTGGTTTAGCACATGAGGCCCTGGATCCAGGAAAGGGGCTGGAGGGAAGGACATCCTTCCCCAGACACATGGTCCCCACAGGGGGTTTCTCAGTGCCACCATCAGCCCTGCCAATGCAGCTGGGTTGTCACCTCCTGAATGGTGCCATTGTTCCTGCCTCCAAAATAAAACAGACACAGGAGGTGTTTCCACCCAAAGAAAACCAGTTTCCACTGGTGAATTCTTCCCCTTTGCTCGAGAATCCTCCCTCCCTCCCTTTCAGGGCCCCTGTAGCTTTCCTTTGTGCCTCTTCTAGGATGAAAAGAGGGAGTCATTGATTGTATTAATAATTCAGAGCCTCATCTCACGGACGGGTGTTCACGACCCGTGAGGTGGCAATCTTTCATCTTGAGATGAGGATCAGCCAGATCTTTTAGAGGGCAAGGAAGATAGCTGCAGTGTGGAAAATGCCCTCAAGATAATAGGTTTAGGTGACTACTTGCATTAATTAAACCAGCAAATGAAAAGTTTGTTTGTCCCACATGCTCCATTGCCCCTGCATCTCAACCTGGTGATATCCACAGACCCTTGAAGATGACTTCCATCAGCTTCAGTGAGCTGTGGAAAGACCTTTGCCACATGCCCCAAGCCACCAATGTTCCCCAGGTCACCTGAACCTACCTGCTCCTCAGGACAGCCACCTGCCTGCTGGCAATGGATCTTGCACTTCCATCCCTCTTCTCCTATGGCCAAGCTCCTCCTTTAACTGCCGACTCAGTTGTGTCATCTTAATTGTTTCTGGAAGGACAAAGTGTATTGGCATTATTTGCTTTGTTTTGTAGCCAAGCAGGTCCCTGTGCAGAAAGGAGGGCAACTTCATCCACTGTACAAGGTAGGCGAAGCTGGTCCCAGTCCCTAAATTGGAAATTCCCAGGACAAGCGAAGAAAAGGGAAGTCTGAATATTCCGGATTTAATTTTCACCTGGATGTTCTTTACAGGCCAGGAAAAAAAAAAAAAATTACACCACTGTTCTTGGAGCCTATCTATAGGGCCAATAGTCCATCCTCCATTGAGTCCTTCTCTTCTCTCACGATCCACAGGTACCTATCTGCTGCATCTACAGGAATGCCCTGCTAGCTGGGTGTTGCTCTCAGCCCAGGGGCGAAGCTCACACAGAAGGGTGAAAAGAGGGTGTTATTACACCTACACCTAAGTTCTTCACCTTGCTGGGTGTTTATGGAGGAAGTGGCAAGGTCAAAGCCACGCACCTTGCTCTTGGAACTGAAGGTGCCAACTCCTGTTGTGATGCCAAAGAATAACAGTGTGCTGATAAGAGCTGGAGGAAGCAGCCAGCAGAGACTTCTGAGCTTTCTCACCTGTGCAGCTAGGATTCCCTGGGAGCTTCCCTTCTCCAGAGCTCCCAGTTCCCACTGGAACAGGTTGCTCAGAGAAGCTGTGGATTTCCCCTCCCTGGAAGCATTCAAGGCCTGGAAGCATTGGATGGGACTTAGAGCAATCTGGTCTAGTGGATGGTGTCCCTGCCCATGGCAGGAGGGTTGGAACTGATGACCCTTCCAACACAAACCATTCCGTGATTCCCAATGGGAAACCAGCCCAGCACCACTTTGCTGCTCCCCCAATCCTCTGCTGCTGTTACCAAGATGCTTCCAGCACCCCATGCATGAGCATTCCCCCTGCCTTGTGCTTTTCCTTCCCAGGGAAGCACTTCCACAGCACAGCCACAGACAAAGTGTTTGTGGTGGCCAATCCCCCTCCTCAACAGTGATGCCACAGTCCCCAAGTGCTCAGATTAGTAACGCTCCAGTGTACAGGATTTTACTGCCTGGGACTCAAGCCCAACCCACTGTGCACACCTGCAGGAAGGCCTGGCCTTGCCATCACTTTTCCCCTCTTCCCCTTTGTCTGCTGCAGTCACTGGAGCTGCTCTGCACAAGCCATTCACCTTCTCTCAGGCAGGGTTTGTGCCTGATTTCCTGTCTGTGCAGTATCCCAGGCCTGACAGAAGCAGCTCTGTCTGTACTATAGGATCCAGACACCACAGCATCCAGAACTGTGAACTGATTTGTAAGTAATTATTACGGAAGGATAGTTCCTTCTAGAGCTGATAACTTATCTGGTATGCATCAGGCTTTCCCCAGTCTTTTCTCTGTTCTTGCTTTAATAATTCATCCCTAAACACATTGCTCCTTTGTCAGGACTATATACCCAGAGTATCCACAGTTTAAAAAAAAGACCTCATTGATGGCAGGGTTTCCGTGGCAGGGCTGTTTAGATTTGTTGTGATTAAATCACATCCATTTTCTAATTTGTACCTAACACACACTCAAATCCCTCCTTAAGCCTGAGCTGTAAAGGCACATTTTTTCTTTCACTGCTGACTTAATCAAGCAGCAGAGAGCTGCTGTGTGCTCTCTGCAATTGTCTCTTGCACTGGGAGGGAAAAAAAAAAGGGGGGGGGGGGGGGGGGGAAACCCNNNGGGGAAAAAAAAAAAAAAAAAAAAAAAGCCTCCGCTCCCTACACCGATCCCCTCGGCGGGCTGGAGAGGCTGATGCGGCCGCTAAGGTAAGCGGGGGCGGGGGATTACGCGGGGCCCCCCGCCACAAGCTGCCCCGGCTCCCTGCATGGCCCTTTCTCCCCGGGACCTGTTGAGGCTGGCGCTCCTGCTCCCCCGCTGCCTCCTCCCTCCCCAGCCGCTTTTAGGAAAAAACCCAAAACCTCATTTTCTCTGCCCAGCTCGCTCCCTCTGTCCGGCTTGATACTAGCCTGGCATGCATGCGGTTATTCATTTATCCTCCTTTCTGGTGGTTGCCACTAAAAATGCACCCTGCTGGGCTAAGTCAATCGGTTAATTCCTTGCAGACCACTGCTGAAAACTGAAAATATCCTCCCCAATATTTTCCCCTTTCCGCTGGATAGCTCATCACGAGGCTAATCGCGATTATCGAGCCCGGAGCGCTCCGTTTGCGGGGACACCAAGCTATTCCCTAACTCCCCCCTTGGTTGCAAGGCGCTGGGGAGTTCTGCAAGCTCTGAGGGAAAAGAGAGGGGGGTGACAGCTGGACAGATGTGGGACGTGGGTAGCGACGGCCACATCTGCCTGTGCGCAGGTAGAGGACCGGCGGCTGGAGCGTGTCTGGCCCCCCCAGTCAGGACCTTTCAGAGGCAGCAGCCGGTGCAGCCCCTGTTTGGGATTTGGCATCTGCACTGGGACCGGCGCTTTGCCCTCCCCGAACAGTACAGGCATGGAAGGAAACCGGGCTGTGTTTGCAAGACAGGTGCTTTTTGTTGTGGTGGTGGTTGCGAGGCAGGAGATGAAAGTTTGGTGTTGTTTTGATGTGATTCTTGATTGCTGCCTGTTGGAGTAATTGCATCGCAATTGCTCAGAGGTAGAATCAATTTCCCCAAATTGAGATTTTAATGGGAGCTCGCAAGCTGCTGTTATGTCATGTGGTTTAAGGCGGCGTTGGGTTGCATTTATTTTATAAACTGGATAGTTTTGCAGACGGCGCAGGGATAACAGCACCACCCAGTGGGGCCAGCCCCAGCCCAACCCCAGATCCAGTCCCACTCCCAGATCCAGTCCCAGCGCAGCCCCGAGCCGGGTACACTCGGGAGGATTCCCAGTGCCACCTCCGAGCTGCTTCCCCTCCACAAAAAACTCCTAGTTTCATTTGCCAAAATACCTCCAGAGGTAGTGGATTAAAGTTGTTTAGGTGTTTTGTTTTGGGTTTTTTTCTTCCCGTAAGAAGGGATGGCTCTCAGATACTCAGGGCAAAGTTTTAAATCACCTGATGACACTTGGTGTTTCATGACTGAGACCGCAGGAAAGGTGCCCCGTGGCAGGATGTATTTCTGGCCACGGGTGTCGGAATTGACAGAAGGGAACCTGGGAAAGGTGGTTTTTCCATAGGATCCTTCAAACACCCAGTTCCCAATCAGTTGAAGATGCAGATTTGCAAAGACAGAATGCCATCCCTCACCTTTAAATGAGACCCAGGTGATGTCCTTAGCTGACCTGTTGGGTGGGGGGCTGGAATTGGAGAGCTATCTTTGCACCTTCTTGAGATACCACTAACTTGCAAGAGCAGCAGAGAAAGACTGTCCCACTACATAGACTGGTTTCTGTCTCTGCTGATAAACATCCAGTTCTCTGCAGTTCCTCTGTGCTGTTTATTTTTTGGCAGTTTAGATTTATCTATCTTTTCTGTGCTGAGCTGAGAGTTGGCCATTTGAACTTGCTCTTGAGAACCTCCCAGCCCACCTTTTTTTTTTTTCCTTTTCTTTTTAATTGAGAGTGGAACCCAGATGTGCAGAAGATACACTAAGGAGAATGCTTGATATTTACCCCAAAGAGAAACCTGGGCCAGGAAGACCAGCTCCCTGCAGAGAACTAAATATACAGATGGTGAATTCCAGCCAGCCCTCCAAACACTGCCGAACAAGGGATGGTTACATGCTCCCATGTGTAGGAGTCAGGCTTCACCCCACAAGGCTTTGCAAGCCAGGGAAAGGGAGAGAGAGGAATGAATGCCACCAGTCAAAAAAAGTTGATGTGATGAACTCTTATTTTCCCTGCTTGTTTTGGTTGCTGCCATGGATGAGACTGGAAGTTTTCCACCAGCCCATCATCCCTTCTCCATGTCCAGCCATGCGAGGGTTTAGAGGTGACTTTTATGGCTGTGAGCTTGTAGCAGGCACCTCAAAGAGAGAGCCCACAGCAGGGTCACCCACAGGATCTTCAGCTGAGGCTGTTCATCAGTTGATCTGTGGATGCAAAGGCACAGGTCAACAAAGCATCCTTACTGATTTATTTTTTGGTGTTACAAAGCTGAATCTTAGTCCACTTTTGACCCACTGGCCTCTCTATACTGCCAGATGTTCACAGGGGCAGCTCTGGCAAGGTGGACTTTCTAAACCAACCAACTCTTCTCTGCCCTGTGCTATGTGGGAGTGAGTTGGTCTTTGACGTCCAGCTCCATGCCACCACCTCCACCTGCCCTGCAGTTACTACCAAAGTTCAGTGCAGGGCACTATTGGGACCTTGGGGGACACTTGCCCTGTCAGCTGCCTTGCCAGGCCTTGTACTGCACGACAACAGGTTAGGAGGGAAGGGGATTTATCCACAGATTCAGCACCTTCAAGGGGCACAGCTCAGGGAGAGAATTTGCTCATTGTGTCACCCAGGGAAACTGTAAAATTAGTTTTTAAAATGGGTAAAATGAGTAAAAGAAAGGTCTTTAACTGTGGCATTTCCCAGCCTTGCAAACATGAGAGTTGTGGCTGTTACTTGCTGAAAAATGAAGGGTTTGGTTTTGGTTTTCTTCGTTTCTTCCTCGGAGTTTTTTTTCTTTATTAAGGGACACAGCACAGGTGTCTGATTTGACTTCCATGAACATTTTCAGATCAGTGGTGAAACCTCCCCAGACAACAGTTTGGGGGTTTCCACTCCCAACTTCCTTTCTTCCTCCTTTAGGCAGCAGTTTGGTTTTTGCTGCTCACCCCAAACACATTCCATCACAGAACATTTCGGGATGAGCTTCCTACTCGGGCAATCACAGCCCATCCCAGGCAGTCCACAAGAAGTGTTGGTTGAACACCTTGTCCTGAGGCAGAGCTGGGAAAGCCACGTGCTGAAGCTGTGCGGAGACCGATGCGGGAAGAGCGGCCACGCTCAAAGTTCACAGGAGAGTCGGGAGCAGGCCAGAAGCCTTCACATCTATTCCTCTAACTACTAGTTACAGTCCTCAGAAATACCCATGTTTACTATTTTAGCCATATAATTAGAGGTTGTGAATAATTCCATTAGGAAGGGGAGGAATCATCTGTAAACCTTAGGGTTCAAATTAGCCGCGTTCCTTCAAGCCCCACTTGAAGCCCACAGCCACGCAGATGATGCAGGGCAGAGAAAAGTGAAGTTGAGACAAATGACCCCAGATGAGTTCCTCCCCCCTGGGAGCTGGGATCTTCCTGCTCCTCCTCCAGAGACCTCAGAGAATGCTACCAGCGAACCCTGGCTGTGATTTGCATGTCACCCCTCCTTAATGACACCAAACACAAGAATCTCTGTGGAGGTGACCACGGAGGTGCCTTTGCCCCCAGAGCCCGCTAACCCCGAGGTGCCTCAGAGGTGTTTGCATTTCAGTGGTGGGTGGTTTCCCACACGCTGGTTGCAAAAAGCACTGGGCTGGATGCTGCCTAAACCGGGGCTCCCGGCTGGGCTTCAAGAAATAAAGAAGCTGAGGAAAACACAAAGCACTCCATGTTGCCAAGCCTGGACATCCCTATCGAGCAAGGCAGAGATCTACATTTCACATAACCTGCGTTTCAGTGGGTGATTTTAAATCCAGACCTTAGATTCAGATAATCAGAAAAGCGAAGGTTATTTAAAAAAAAAAAAAAAAAAAAAGAAAAAACCAAAACACATGGAAGGGAGGGGAGCAGGGTTTCAGAAACACACCGTATTTGGGGCCTTTTCCTGCTCTGCATTTACGGTTTGGACACATCTGTTGTTTTCTCCAGCAAGATCTGCTGCTTTGATCGGTGCCAAAAACAGCAATCCCATTTGCAATGCATGATGCAACTGAGCAAAATCAAGGAGCAATTTTTACAAACTGGAGTGAGGGGCACTGGACCGTTGCTTTATGGCAGCACAGTTTTCCCTACACCAAAGGCAGAAGCTCCAATAAAAGTTTTATTTTAAAAATAATGCTTCGGACTGGGTTCCAGTCTATCTTTGCAATATGTCACAAAAGGGCAATATCAAAGTGGCTCTTTAGGTCAAACAATCAAACCAACCCCAAAGAAGCTATTTAGCAGCTGGATTGGAAAAGTTCGTAACTCAGATTTATTTATTTTTTTAAGTTAAAAGTAAATAGATCATGCTGTATGTCACCAGCCAGGATAATAGCAGAAGTGGTGGGTTTCAGCATGAAATAAAAGCAAGAGCTGCATTGCAAGAGGACAGGGTGAGAGCAAGAGGAAGGGATTTGGGGTCTGAAACCCCATCCCCTGGTTCTCTCCCCCCTGCCTAGGCTCTCACTAGCTCATGGACCCTCTCCCTCCTCCCTTCAGGCCTCTTCCAGCTCCAGCTGCCTACACATCCCATCAGCAGGCATTTCTTCTTGGGTGGTAGCAGCAGCTGGCAGGGTTTGGACATATTTGCCCCTGTTTGACATCCCCCACAAAGAGGTGCTTCGTGTAGGCGTTCCTCCCACACTGCCTTTGCTACAGGTCTGGATCCGGCCTGCCAGCTTTCATCTCCTGCCCAGCTCAGCCCGGTCTGGCAGCTCTTCTGCATACAGAGTTCCTTCTGACTTTAGTGGACATCATTTGAGTGCAGCTGCAGGAGGATCAGGACCGAGACAGATCTTAAGACAAGCAGGCAAGGCCCCAAGATTTCTGGATTCCATCTGGGTCGCAGATGGAAAAGATTCAGCATTTGAATTCCAGTTGCAGCCTGGAAGTGAAGCCTGGAGTGAAGCTCCTCCTTCATTTGGAAGCAAGGGGGCTCTAACTCCCCAAGGAGAACTAGATAGATGATGTTAGATCACTTTGCTTCTTGAATATTCACTCCCATCTCCACTTCCTCACCTCACCTTCCATGGGATGTTTGTTGTAGCTGAATTACAGACTCATTCCACAACAGGAGGAAATGGCAAACTCTTCTCAGAGACTTCAAGCTACCGTCACTCCAAAAAGCATCCTTAGGGGTGATTGTGAGGCAGAAGAGAATGGGATTTCCATAGACAACTAGAAGCAGAGTCAAGGAGCATCCCTGATCTATACCAAGCTGCAGGAAGACAGACCCCTTGTTACAGAGCATTTACAGAGTGGGGAGAAGGGTTGTGTAAAACAACCAGCAGCCTTTCATTCTTTGTGTAAGATCCTCAAGAGAAGGAGGGCTGAAACATTAGGATGGCAAGGAGGCAGTCAGTCAAAGGAGAGCTGATGATCCAAAGCAGAAGTTGAAGCATATTACTTAAAGAGTATTACACCCACAGGCACTCATTCAAATGTGAAGTTGTTTTAGTTCACAGTGGCTAAAACATCCTCCTAGGGAAAATTCAAACAGATCCAAGTGGGCTGTTCCAGGGGGTGCTTCCCCCTTGGCTTCAACCCTTTCCTGGGTAGAGTAGAACACTGGGATGGTGGGGCTGAAAATGCAATTTGCTCACCTCCCTGTACTGTGGCGTTGCAGGAGACAGAGGTCAGATTGAAGCCCAGCAGGCAAATAAATGATGGCTGTGTGCCTTGAGCTGCTGCTCCATCTACAAGGTCCATAGGCAGGGAGGGGGCAACCAGGACTATCAGCTGCCTGGGGGCTGCCCAAAGACTCCCTTGAGGGATGTTTACAAAGTGGGACCCCCCAGGACAACTGTACCAACACAGCTGGTGGGACTTTTCCTAAGAAAAAGCTGAACATCCAGGTCTATACACAGGTGGGTGGGTGGTGTAGACCAGGCTGTGGTGGAGGCCCGAGGGAGCATAGGAACTCAGTCCTCTCCATCAGTCCTCAGCAGACTGGCAGCTACATTCAGGGACCCCCTGACAGTTGTCCCCCTTTCAGAGGAGTGTTGGTTTAAGGATAGGCATCTGTGAAACTTGCTGTTTCTGAGTCACCTGGGCTTACCTCACCACTGCCAGTGCCAGTGCAGGTGAATGACCTGGGGAGGTTGTGAAACCCTCACACCTCCTGCACAGCGAGGGCTGGGGTGGCATGGAGTTTCTCCTTTTGCCTGGAAGGGCATGGCCCAGGGGACCTGGGACCACAGCATCCATCTGCAAACCCCACCCCTCATCAGCATCCCCCTGCCTCAGTTTCTCCCCTCTGCTGTACAGTGTCTTTACCCCGAAATTACTTAATTTTTATGAAATAGAAAGGGCTCTCGTTAGGCCCATGGAAAAAGCAAGGGAGAGCGCGATGGGCGTCGAGACCCCAAGGGGGTGGGTGGAAGCCCCTTCCCCAAATTGCAGCTGAGCTGCGGTCCGTAAGAGGTGGGCAAAACCTCCAGCGCCCTTCCCACAGCCCATCACGCGTGGGACATCGCCGGGTCTCTTTCCCCAAAGAGCAAGGGAAGGTTTGGTGACTCGACCACCAGCAATAACCCCCTCGTCGGGGTCTCCCAGGCTCTTTCTTTCCCTCTCTCCTTCCCATGGCTGCTCCTGCTCCTGCCCCCGCCCCTTCCACGCCGCCGGAGGAGCATGGCCGGGGAGGCGGGCGGAGGGGAGGAGGCGCCGGGAGAGGATGCAGGCATTGGAAGGCAGCAGGGATGATTGATGGTTGGGCTGGTCTGTCATGGGAGGGAAGGAGAAGAGGAGGAGGAGGAGAAAGAGAAAAAAAGTCTGTGTAATCTTTCAGTGCGGAGGCCACCGGAGCCCGGAGCTGGGGCCGCCCGTCCCTGCATAGCTCCGCGGAGCCATGTGGGGCTTCTGATTTTAATTTTTTTTTTCCCCAGTTCTTTCTTTCGATTGATTTATTTTTTTCCCTTCTGTGTTTTGTTGTTTTTTTTTTTCCCTATTCCTATCTTCCCTTCTCCCCCCCTTTTTTTTTTTTTTCTTCTTCCCTTTTTAAACTCTTCTTTCAGGGAGAGGATAGTGGTTAAAGCTCGAGCTGGATGGATGGGTATGGGGAGAGGGGCAGGATCCACAGCCCTGGGACTTTTCCAAATCCTCCCTGTCTTTCTCTGCATCTTCCCTTCAGGTAAGGAACAGCCTCTTTATTTTGAAGATCTATTTTTCTTGTATTTCTCGGTGCCCTTGGATAGCCGCCTCGGTTCCCCCTGTCTCTGGGCCTCTTTCTCCCTCTCTTCGCAGCCGTTTGCCACATGTTTAAAATAAGCAAGTGGGGCTCGGTGTCGGTGTGTGTCCCCCTCCCCGTTCCCTTTTCCCCAAGCAGCTGCGGTGGGTGTTTTTCCTTGACCTCATCTTCTTTGTCTCCCTGCCGCCTCATCCCACAAGGAAGGAGATGGTCGGAATCAAAGCAATTCCCCGGCCAAGGCAGCCGGGGGTTGTTTCTGACAGCGTCAGGCAGGTTACGTTGTTCTCCCATTCCCGGGTGTGCTCTTGAGCCTTGAAAGGCAGGGGAGTGTGTGTGTGTGTGTGTGTGTGTTG
>JAAWXA010000037.1:6026083-6197076 GCA_038090715.1 Florisuga fusca
CCCCCCCCAAAAAAAAAAAAAGAAAAAAGAAAAAGAAAAAATTTGAAATTTCTGCCCTTGGTCTGTCCTGGCAATGTGGCTGATTCCAGATAAGGATCCATCCCTACTGGAGGTGTAGGGGATCGGTTGATAAATGGCTTTTGTTTCAGCATCAGGGAGGGACATGATCACAGCATTAAGCCGAAATTGAGAAGGGGGGGCTTAGAGGCTGATAGAACAACACCTCCCCAGAGCTGTGGGCAAGGTGGAGGCAGGGGAGGAGCATGCCTGTGCGGGATGTTGTCAGGGCAGAGAAGAAGGGAGGGATTCAAATGTAAACCTGGAAATATTTTGGCTTCCTTGTTTTGTTGCTCGCTGGGAGCCGGTCTTGTACTTGGAACAGGAGTTCTCTGCAATTGCCAGCAAGGCTCATTGTGAGGCTGGAAGGAGGTGCTCTGTTTTTAATGCAGATGGGGTGAACGTGTTGCTTTTTTTTTCCACAGAAAATCCTGAAATTCCCAGCCCTTGGTTACTGGAAATCAGGGGATATTAAGAGTGACTTTGGGTTTATCATGGCAGCAGCTGAGGTTTCCTTCTTTGTGGCCTGAACAGCTGCACTGAGTCAGATATGCACATGAAAGTGCTTATGGGGCTGGGCAGCCATAAAAACTTCCTAACCTGGGGGCTCTGCTCTGTCTCGGCACTAACCTGCTGCCCTGGAGAGTTGGGCTGCAGCACTGGATCAGGGCTCAGCAGCAATGAGTTCTGCAGTCTCCTGTCTGGCTCCCTGATGGACACATCTCATAAAACAACTGTCGGCTCTGGCAGAGTGATGCTCAGCCTCAGGGAGCCCCTCTTCTCAGCCCATCAGTTCTTTGGGAGAGCCCCAGCCAAATCCTATAGCTCCCAAGGGATGAATGTTAGCAGGACAGCAAAGAAGGTCAAAAGTGATGGGTTTGGTCCATCTGGATGGATTGGATTGGCTTTAATTTGCTTTGCCTGTTGGAGCAGACACCAAACCTGGAATAAAGGGGGAGTGTGGAAACCCAGGACCAAAAGAGCATTGGTGCCAGGTGTCTTGAAGAGCAGGGGTGAACTTGGGGCTGCTGCAAGGCAGGAGAGATGTGTGCTGGAGCAAAGAGGAGGGGGTTTCAGGGAGAATGGGGGATGCGCAGAGAGGCAGTGATGGTGGGGCAGGTGCCTGGCCTGTTTCTGTCTGTCATGGCAAATCCTATCTCGATGTTGCAGATCAGGAGTGATCTGTTCAGGCAGGGCCCTGCCTGGCTGTGCACAGCACTTGGAACGCACTTGTAAGAGGAGAGCCCCTAAATGCCTTTAAAAAGCTTTATACCCTGCACTTGGCAACTAGTGGGATGAAAAGAAGAGGATATTTATTTCCTTGTCCATAAGCTCTCAAAATAACAGGGCGTTCGATTGTAGCCTCAAGATTGCTTTGCACTCAAGTGCAGCCCGGCTGAGTAAATCACTGCTTCACCAGCTGAAATTCCTGCAGCAAGGGGGAGAATTGAATTATGGCCAAGTGCAAAACCAGATGCCATCCCCTTGATGAAGTCATCGGGCTCTTACTGCAGAGAACAAGCTGGCTCCTACATACACGCAGCCCTCGTAGGCGCAGACTGAGCCGCTCTGTCTGAGGGGCCGGTGTGGTGTGTAGGGCAGCCAGGGGCTGGCGTCCCTGCAGATGTGAGAACAGTAAGTCCTTCAGGGTGGAGCACCAAGAAGGGTGTCGAGTCCCTCTTTCTGCTGGGTGAGCATCCGGGGGAGTTTGGCCACTCAGCTCCCAGCAAGGAGAGCTGTCCCTCCGTATACAGGGTTTTTATGGGTCAGGCAGAGAGCAAGCTTGACTTGAGCCTCAGGTGTTTTCTCTCTTTCCTTGGTTTCCTCTCCTTCCTGGACAGCTGTTGACTTTGGTCCCCAAAGCCCTAGTAATGATCTGCGATGTTTTGGTTTTCAGACAAGCTGCATTCCCTTTTTTCTTGCCATATATGACACACTCCTTCTGTCCCTTTCTGAGATGATGAGGACATGTGGTCAGTTGAGGGATGGATCCAGGCTCTAGGCTTTGGTCTTTGTGAGTGCATCACTGTGCTGGGGATGGGAGGGTGCCAAGCAGTGGGTCTATGGGGGTGGGCTCCAGTCAAAAAGGTGATTCTTCTCTTAAAATTAAAACCTGAGCCCAGGGGGGCTAGCAATCAGATGCATTTAAAGATAAATAAACCACTGAAAATCTGTGGCTGTGAAGCAGGAGCAGACACTGTGGCTTCCAGAGAGCATCAGTGATGGGGAGTGAGTCTGGTGCTGAGTGGGAACCCAAACCACAGGAGGGATGCACTGGGTCCCTATGTGTCCCCAGGTGTGGCTCAAACATCAGCTGGGTTCCCTGAGTGGGTTTTCAGTGGGCTCATGGGGGCTGCTCCCTGCCAGCCGGGCAGCTGCCACCCCACGCCCTGCGCGCAAAACCAACGCCTCCGATTGAGATGCCGCAATTTTTTTGGCAGGCATTTAATTGTATAAATTTGCCTCATCCAGATTTATGTGCTCCAGGCTTTTCTCCATCTCCTCGTTTTGTGTCTCATTTACCTTTGCGTTTGAAGGGCTGAAATTTCACAAGAGCACGGCGGAGATGATTATTCCTAGAGGGAATCCACACCTGTGAGCAGAAAGTGTTTCCCTGCCAGCCCTGCTGCGGCCCAGGCGAGGGGGAGGAGGGTGAGGGACCTGCTGCTACACCTGGGGGGCCCCCGGGCGCTGGTGGGTGGCAGCTGTGCCTTCAAAGGCACCCTGGGAAAACAGCTTCAGCGTGGGGAGAGGGATGTCTGCTGGAAACCTGAAACACTTGGCAAATGGGGGTGGATGGTGGACGTGGCCTTGCCTGGGTACTGCTGCTTCAGAGGGATGGGAACATGGGTGGTGGTGGCTGGGAGAGAGGTGAGGCTGATGTTTCATGCAGGGGGCTGAGAGACCAAATTCACTTCTCATCTTGGGTGAGACCTTTCACGTGCTCTGTGTCCTTGTCTGTAAAATGGACCACTCCCCTCAGGGAGATTTACCTGCTCTTGAGAACTGTGGGTGAAAGCGGCTGAGTGCTCCCCAGCTGGGAAAACCCAGGTGTGCAGCTCTAGCACCTCTCCAAGCCCACAGCACGCCATGGTGTGGAGCCAGCTTCGTTAGCACCCTTTGGCAGATGAAGAATCAGAGATGGCTGCTTCCCCCTCTCCCTCCTCATCCTCCATCCACCAGCTCATGGTATGCGTCGGTGGAGCAAACCATCTGAATCCTCTGCACCATCCACCAGCGCTGCTGCCTGCGAGGTGGTAAAAGCACAACAGTTTCAGCAAATGCAACACTGAAGCCTGAATCCCAAGATGAAATTTTAAGATCAGAGTCTGCGACTCCATTGCTGCTTTGGTTGTGAATTCTGGTTCCTCCTTCCAGCCCATGGTGCCTCCTGAACTTCCCAAGATTTGCTGTTGATTTTTAGAGCGGCATCGTCAGCTCATGGCCCTGGCTTCCAGCTCCGTGGTTGATTCCCTCTCCGATGGTGTCTGCTCAACCTTCTCCCTGCGTGGTGGCATTGAGGTGAACATGGAGGAGCAGCACTGGCTGAGGGGGGGGCTGGGGAGAGACACGTTGATCCCTGCTAAGCATGCTGGGTCCAGGGTAAGCTGACTCTGAGCCAAAAGAGCTGACTAAGTGACAGGAACGATCAAGGGCTGCTTCGGCAGCATCCAGCACAGCTCGTGCTGCAGCCAATGAAGACACTGACTCCGCTTTTTCCTGCCTGTGCTTGCCCCGTGTCTCTGCAATGCCTGGAGAGGAGAGATGGGGGGCCATGAACTCAACGCTGAGGACAAAAGGGAGTTGGCTATGGCAGGTCCTCCAAGATGCTTTAGTGATTGACACAGGCTGAAACGGGAGAAGTCCTTCTTTGTCCCTCTTTTGACGTGAATGCGAGAGAGCTTTTTCCCCAGCATCCTCTTGAGCAAGACAAGGACTGGGTTAAAAGAAGCAGCTTGGATTGTGGTGTGCTCTCGGATACATCTAGAGTCACTAGGAGCACGTCCTTTGCCTGGATTTAATGCATCTGCTGATTTTGCCAGTGGGACAGAGCACAAACCCCAGGCCCTAACGTGGAAGGTGGCCCCTCCGAGCCAACCTCCCCATGCACGCCCTTGCAAAATATGAGCTGCAGCGCTTTAAGAGAGTCAGGTTTATTTTTCTCCTTCAGTTCCCTCTTCCTGGTCCTCCTCCCCCCACTTCAGTGCAACTGAAACCTGATCTAATCCCTTTGCACATGGGTAATTTATTGGTCTATTGGGCTTTTCTTGATGGCAAACTGCATTGTCTTTCTTCCTGGGTTGAGGCTTTGGAGCAGTTTGCTGCATTCCTGCAGCTCTTTTCTCAGGGCTGATCTTTCACACCCCCTCTGAGCACAGTCAAATCAGTTTTATTGGGCCTCTTTGTTATGCAAACAAGGCAATAATAACCAGGCTATTATTTTGCAAGATTGTGCTTGATTAACAGTTCAAAGGAGGTCGCTGGTAGAGCCCCGCACTGCCATCGTGCACAAATCCTTTCATAAAGTTTGGGTCAGGTGGCCCTTGGGTCTTCCTCACCCCACGGTGCCCTTTGGGGCTGCAGGAGAGCTGCCCCTGCCCACGACAGCCCATCCATCAGGGCTGGGGACAGGACCCATGGGATCATTTCTCTCCCTGGTGTGACAAGGCACCGGCTGATGTGTGTTGGCCCCGTGGGCCACGCAGGCACCAGGATGTGGGTCCAGCATGGTTGGAATGTGGGGTGGCTTGTGTAGACGTTCCCACTGGGACAGGGACAGAGCGAGAGGCTGGACAGAAGGGTCTTATGTCTTTTGGTTTTGCTTTGAAATCTTGCTGGGAGGGATCCCCTCAGCTAGACTTGAGAGGAGCATTGTGGGATTTTTAACTCTTTTTGGGATCATTCTGGTGGTGGTGGTGACAGTTGTCCACCTAGGAGCTGAGAAGCCTGCATCTCCTTGAAGCTGGTAGATGTTTCTGGTATTTAGCACCTCCAAGGATCGTGCCTTTCCTATTGAGGTGTCAGCATAAATATGTTTATTTAGATTACTAAAATAAATACGTGTTTAGGAGCCTAAGTCTAGTTGCTCAGATCTGAGGCCAAAGGTAATTACATTTTACTGTGTTCTCCGAAAAAGCCCTTTACTGCATGTGTGAGGCTTGCACATCTACACTTCAGTCCATATATTTGGAAAGACGCGGGGTGATGTATTTGCATCACATGTGGGTGATGAAATACTTTCCAGCCCGTTAGTAACCAAGAGGATATTAAACAACATCTCTTAGCAGTGAGCACTTTAAAATGAACAGGTCTGGTTAATATGCACCCAAGAATCTTAAAATAATTGGATTTTCCATGCTTAAATTAATTTCCAGTAATTCTCTTCACTAGAGAAATTACAGGAGAACAGATGAATTGTCAATTTTGTGGAAGTTTTCTGTGAAAGCATCATTAGGGGAAATAAAATCCAGGTAGCGTGACACCAACCAAAGGGAAAAAAAGGGGACACTGCTAATTAAACAACTGTTAAAGTTAGATACGTGCATGCTGTATGTTTGAACACTTAATTTAACAGTGGGTAATACCACATACCTATGTTGAGGGCAGAGCAGTAGGATCTGGGTTCTGTGAGCTCCTGAGCACATGGGAGCTCACCATGGGATGCTTGTAGGTGGAGGACCAGTGGTTTGCAAATTGGGAGCTCTGGAAGAGGTTGCAGCTTAAGAGCAGTCCTTGGTGCCTGCTGTGGTGCAGTGCCCTGGAGAAAGGGGTGACCTCAGGGGAGCAGTCAGTGCACGTCCCACGTTGATATGGCCTGTCAGGGTGCTAGGTTTTGCAGGAAGCAAGCCTGCAGGGGAGAGGTCTGATGGTAGGGTTGGGCAAACACCTTCCAGTGAGAACTTAAAAGTGCAAACCGTTTAGCTTATCTAGAGGATTGACAAGTGACTTGATTGCAGTGTTTAAATATCTTTGTGGGAAACATACTGGTTGCTAACAGACCTTTTACTGCTTTAGAGAAAATCACTGGTTCTTTTTTATGTCCTTACAATGAAGTCAGATAAAATCCACTTAGAACCAAGACCCGTGTTTTGTAAAGGTGATAAACTCCTGCAACAGCCGGTGAAGGAAGAAAGGGGTGGCTTTTCAGGACGGGCAGACTGTAGAAGTCCTCTTGGGAGGTATACTTGAACAAGCATGGGGCACCAGGCTGTGCACAGGGCACGGCTGGCTGAATTCAGGTGATTTAATGATTTTTTTCTGGCGGTAAACTTTACCCAAACTGTTGGTTTCAGGATAGTGAAGGAAATCTCGTTCTGGTTTGAGTAGCACCAAACTGCTAAAAGGAGAAGATAATGGGGAGGTTGGGAGCTGGTTTGGCTATCGGGGGTGGAATCACCCATCCTCTGGATTAAGGACCCTTGCGATGGACAAGGGTGGTGGCATCACCCAGCCCCATGGGTGTCTCTCAGATCCCAGGGGAGCCTTGCTGGGTTCCTGCTCGAGAGGGGTTTGTTTCCGTGCTAAGTCATCTGTGGCTGAAAAACAGATCCATTGTGAGTCGATGGAAAATAGATTATGTGAAATTGAATAAACATCGTTTCTTGGCCCGGGTACAAATGAGCCTGCACGGCTGTGCCAAAGCTGCTGCCAGAGGGGACGAGGCAAAGCCTGCTTGTCGGGAGGGGGGAGAGGGTCGTGTCTGTGCTCCTCAAGGGCCTTCACCAGCCGTGGTGTCCCCCCCAGCACGAGGGGTTTGTCAAACCCAGCGGCCACCGGCGTGGTTGGCGAAGCACCCAGGGGAAAGCCCAGGCGGGAGCAGCCGGGTGGGCGCATGGCCCTGCTTGCTCTGCAGCACCTGGGAATCTGGCCTTATATGGGGCCCTGAGTGAAACAGCAAAAAAAGGGACGGGTGCCAAATCCGGAGCGATAACATCTTAAAGAAGAACGCTCCCCCTTCAGGCCCAGGGAGGAAGGAGATGGGCTTCCCTGCCCTCTGCTTTGTTGGATTTATTCTTCTTTTTTTTTTTTTTTTTTTTTTTTTTAAATTGGTACCTTATAAAGTCACGCATGACCCTGAGGCGGTGCCTGGCGTGGGGGTGCGTTCAGCACTGTCGGGGGGGTGTCTTGGAGCAGCCCACCCTGTTTGTAGGGTGGCACAGCTCATGCCTCCATCTCCTGGCACAAAGCGGGTGAAGCGTGGCCTTAAAGAGCAACAGGCCACGTCTCTGTTCCTGCTCAAAAAAAAAAAAAAAAAAAAAAATCCCATCTGCTCAGTGGCTGAAGGGCTGGAGCAGCCTGGGCTCTGCAAGATGGTTGTGGGATGGGATGCTTTGCACAGGGCATCCCGTTGCCTTACTGAGCTGTCAGGTGAAGTGGGGTGTGATGGTTCTGCATGTCCAGGGATGTGTCTGAGTGTCCTCCAGCTCCTCCCGGGGTTGTGCTGGCAAGTGAAGTCTGCAGTGACAGCGGGTTTGGCCACATGCAACCTCAAGGCATCCTTAAGCTGTACATTAGCATAACTACTAGGAAAGCAATGACTTTAATTGCCTGATGCCACAGCTCTTTGGGATAACCTGCAGTAGTGGCACTGGTTGAACTCACTCCTGTGTGGTTTTTTGATACGTCTTCCACTGGGAAGGTCCTGGGGGATCTCCAAAGCTACACTCTGGTCAGAGGGAGTTGAGATCCATTTACCTTATTTTCCAACCTGATAAACCCAAGCTGTGAGCATTTGAAACACCCCTGCTTGCTCCCCTGTGCCAGCAAACTCACCTGCTCCTGCCACTCTGACTGCACTAGGTGCCATCACTTACTTCTGATGAGTTCAAGCCCTGTGCTAGATATAGAACATCCAGAGCCAGGGTGAGCAGTGCTGGGGAGCTGGGCTGTTCTGCATGCTGGTAAAAATATCGTTTGCATCACATCTTTCTAGGAGAAGTGCTGAGCAGTACACTCCATTGCAAGACATGCAGTGTATCCATCCCAGTGGCTGGGATGGAAAGCCCACTGATAAGCAAAGTGTCTGGTGGAAAACAACGCTCTTGGGGTGAAAAGAAAGGGACATGAAATAAAAAATATTTTTTTAATTTGACCCATAAATGCAGATGGCTTAGCAGAAACATGAGCCCATGTCCCAGGTCAGAAGTTTGTTGTCAAGTCACCTCTATGACCTGTCATTTAAAGGCTTTACAGGCTTTCCACAGTGCTTCTTGCAGGTTTAGATGGGATGCTGCCAAGACAAAACAGCTCCTGGGTCCTCAGTGCTGTTGCTAGCATCTGAGTTTATTAAACATGAATTTTAAAACTGTGAGGAAGCTGTCACCATTTCCTATTTGCACTTCACTCTTGGAAAGGGAGAGGAGACAGGCTCGTTTTTTCAAGTTGGACTGCTTAGTGTTTTATAGCTTAGGTCTCCCTTTCTGATTTTCCAGCACCAGCTCTGTTTAGGTTTCCAGCACTGCAGTGTTTAAAACTAAAACATACTGTTTTCCCTGAAACAATACTGGGGTTTGTAACTTTCTCTTTAAACAAATCTGAAATGTTTTTGGCACAGATGCCTTACCAGCCTCCTTCTAAGCAAACCCTCAGACAGGAATATACGTGTATGCCTGCAAGAGGCTCCACAAAAGCATCTGGAAATGGTGGGGATTTTCTTCTCGGCCTGCTGCCTTTTGTTCCCGAGCCTGTCCTGTCTCCAAGCCCTCCGAGGGGGTCGATTAAAAGGAAAGGAAGGAAAACGCCATGACTTTTAAGTGGTGTGAGCCTGGGTTCACCCAGCAGGACTCCAAATTGGCAGGGACAGAGCAGTGCCTGTGCGATGCTCAGTGATGGCCGTGTGCTTCTGGCGCAGCTGCTTTCACCTCCGCTCCAGGGAAGCCACGCTGCCTTGGGGGAGCTGACATTGAGGGGGAAAGAAAAAAATCAGGATCAGAATACTCTTTGCCTCGAGCCAAGCCCCACGAAGACCCCGCTGCCTTTGGCATCTCCCCTGCGTGGGCAGCTGAGGGCGGGGGCTCTGCTGGTAGCCCCACACCCTGCTCTGCCACGCCGGTTTTTCTCCTCCATCTCTTGTTCTCCCTCAGCGGGCCGTGGCGGGAAAGGGGCTCCCAGGGCTGGGCAGAGTTGCACAGCAGTGAGAAAAAAAAAAGGGGGGGGGCTTGGCTCCTGCTTCTTTCCAGGGGGGAAGGGGACGCTGGCAGGCACTGCTTTCGGTGTGGCTGGAGCTGTGAGGATGGTGGGGTGGCTTCTGGCTCTGCTGTGGGGACAATGGTGGCACAGGTCCTGCTCAGACCTCTGCAAGCCAAAGTGTCTGGGGCCCGGCGGTCATGCAGGAGCTGAGTTTCTTCATACCCTTGAAGGAGGAAATGGAACAGAGATTTTTGCTCTGGTAGAGCTTGGTCTGGACAGACTGCACAGTAAATCATGCAGCACAGAGTTTTGAAGGTCAAACCCTAAAAAGGCATTAAAAACCCCACTGCATCTCCCCTCACTTTAATAACCCTCCCTTATTCCTGCTAATGAATATGTCCCATTCTTCCACAACCTGGTTTCCCCCCAGGAGCATTCATCTAAAGGCTGGGTGCTCTTTTCCTTCTTGGCTTAAACTGGGGCAGATCCTGTTCGTTTCTTTGGCTTTGATGCATGAGAGTTGGGTCATGTGAGAGGGTCACATCTGGTGAGCGAGGCCCCGTCACGCGGTAGAACCGATGTCATGAGTTCGGGCCGCGGGAGGAGGATGACACCGGCCTCTTGCTGGGGGTAGAGTTGGATGTCCCATGGGCAGGCACTGCAGGCATTGACCACCTTGTGTTTTCCTCCTCTCCCACAGTGACGTCTCCATGCAAGATCCTCAAGTGCAACTCTGAGTTCTGGGCGGCCACGTCGGGCTCCCACCACCTGGGCACGGAGGAGGTGCCCGAATTCTGCACAGCGCTGCGGGCCTACGCGCACTGCACCCGCCGCACCGCCCGCACCTGCAGAGGGGACCTGGCCTACCATTCAGCTGTGCATGGCATAGACGACCTCATGGGGCAACACAACTGCTCCAAAGATGGCCCCACATCCCAGCCCCGCCTCCGGACATTGCCTCCTGGGGATAGCCAGGAGCGTTCTGACAGCCCCGAGATCTGCCACTACGAGAAGAGCTTTCACAAGCACTCGGCCACCCCCAACTACACCCACTGTGGGCTCTTTGGGGATCCCCATCTTAGGACTTTCACAGACACTTTCCAAACCTGCAAGGTGCAAGGGGCTTGGCCGCTCATAGACAATAACTACCTGAACGTCCAGGTCACCAACACGCCTGTGCTGCCTGGCTCCACAGCCACTGCCACCAGCAAGGTGAGCCTTGGGCATGTCCCTGGGAGCAGAGGTGGGCAAGGGCAGAGATGTTCCTGAACAGCATTTCTCTCCACTGTTTTCTCCACCATTTGCACGTGTCCTTGGGGAGGGTAGGACCGTGTGGGAGATCCTTCGAGGTTGAGTGTTTGGTATTATATATCAGGTGCCCATCCTTCCTTTGTCCCCACCTTCACTTAAATGGCCTCTGGTTTCCTCCTGAGCATGTCCAACCCCATCGTGGTTAGCAGGCTGAGATGTTGGTGGCTCAGAGGGCCATTTTGGCCAAAGTGGGAGGTTGCAAATTAAGAGGGTGCCCACCTGGAAGACTCCAGCTTGCTGGGAACAGCCAGACTAGGAATGATGGTGGCATCTTTCGGGGGACACTGCAGTCCAAGGAAACCCAAGCTAAGCCCTCCAAGTGAGGATCCAGCTTGAAGGGCAAAGTCTGGAGGGAGCTTGAGCTTCTCACACTGCCATCTCCTGTGCCTGGGCTCGTAATTGTCTCTGTGGTTTGCAGCACAGTCAAGACATTTTGTGGGGCAGTCTGTTCTGGAGGTGCTTTGACAGCCTAAATAACCATCCTGAAGGTAGACCTGAAGGCAAACACTGAGAAAATGCAAGTGAAAATCTGTTGCTGTGATACAGCAGGACTTGTGTGGCATGGAGAGTCCTGGAGCTGATGAACTGTTATGTTGCTCCATGGTGCACAAGCTCTAAGGCTAAGGGGTCACTTTTTGTGCCAAAGCCAGGGAGGGTCAGTCAGCAGGAGGCATTCTCTTGCTTTTGGAGCTGTCTTCTCCCTGCATGTGGGGAGAAGAGAGTAGCACATGTAGGACAGGGACTGCTTCTCAGCTCTGGATGTGATGTTTTTAAAAAGCCTGAGCTGGTGCTGGCATTTTGGTTTTGATCTGCCCCTTAGGAACCTCCTTAAGGATTCTTAATGATGCTCTGAATTTCTTACCTACCAAAAGATACCAAAACCTGCTGAAGCTTGCAAGGAAGTCAGCCCTGAGGGAAGTGGTCCTTAAGGACCTCAGGGACCTGCACTTTCAAAGCTTGATTCCAGAATCTCCGTTCTAATTGAGCGTTTTCAGTCCTTATCTGCCTTACGGGCTTGTGGTGAGGAAGGATAAGTCATGAGATCTGCAGCATGAGCTGTGGAAAGCATTACTGGGTCATTGCTAGAGCACCATGTGCTGTTGGAAGGGATGGGAACCTCTTGGCCCATGAGGTTCTTTGTGTTTTTGCATGATGTTCTCTGGTCTACCCTTCTTCCTCCAGCCCGAGGCAGAGGAGGTAGAGGGAGGAGATCCATGCAAAAGGTAGAGCAGCCTGAAACCCAAGGCATGGTGGTGCCTCATGACATGGCTGAGGAGAGGACAGCAGAGCTGCCACAGGGATGGAAGTATCTGAGCACTCAGTAGAGAAGTGAATGGGAGACAGAGACACTACCAGAGTTCTGGACAGCTCTGGGTTTCTCACCATCACTACTGGGAGCCAAGCTGCTGGGAGCCACCACTGTACTCAGCCCAGTCCTTGAGGTGCCTTAGTTTTTTCCCTTTATACTCAGGCATACCTGCTCTGTAGCTGCTGCAGCTGTCTCTTCTCCAGCCCTGCCCCATGCTGATAAGGTCTCAGTCTGCCTCTGCATGGGGCTCACGTGGCAGGAGGTTGCTGTTACCGGTCCTCCTTCATGGGAAGAGGTACAAGAGGAAGTTCAAGTCTGCAAAAGGTGAAAGAGGAAGGATAGTTTGCATGGGAAGAAGAACAACTTTCTCTTCCTTCCATGCAAACTCTCATTTTCCTCCTCCTCATCAAGCTTTTCCCCAGAGCCAGGTCAGCAAGGACTATGAGGTCCTTCCTCAAGCAAGGGACTGTGTTGGAGCCCAGCCAAAGGTGGGGGGACCATGCTGGGCTCAGTCTATACCCATAGCACCCCTAAAAGGGTCTGGCCACTTGACCATGCCCAACACATGTTTCTGCATGGCTGATGGAACACAACGTGTTCTGGGGCCCACAGAAGAAGTTGGGCTGTGAATGGACAAGGAAAGGAAGAGGTCCAGCCCTTGGTATTTAAGTGGCATGGGAGACCAAGAACCTCCACGATCTCTAGGAGAGGCAGAGCTTTCCCCCCCTCTGCAGTCTGCCAGGCCCTGGAGGTAAGACAGTGCTGCATGTGTGGGCATGCCAGCACAGGCCTGTGAATTGTGATACTCCACCCAGCTCCAGCTACAAGGGAGCTCCTGTGTTGTACCAGCAGATAGTGCAGATCCAGTTCAGTTCAGCCGCTGGGTCTTGACTCCATACACAGTGTCCTCATCCCTGTGATGAAGCAGGGTGGTTGTGTCTGGAGTGTCTGAAAGTTGTGGCAACTTCTTGGCATTAAACACTTGTTCATGAACTGAAGGCCACAATCCCAGCCTGGCTGAGCAGATGGCAGCACGTCCTGAGCTGCTCCTAGTGGTGGCCATATGCTCTCAGGTGGTCATCAGTGGCTGTAACCACGTTCCTTTCTTTCTTTCTCTTCAGCTCACCATCATCTTCAAGAGCTTCCAGGAGTGCGTGGACCAGAAAGTGTATCAGGCAGAAATGGATGAGCTCCCCGCTGCCTTTGTTGACGGCTCCAAGAACGGTGGGGACAAGCATGGAGCTAACAGCCTGAAAATCACCGAGAAGGTGTCAGGCCAACACATCGAGATCCAGGCAAAATACATCGGTACCACCATCGTGGTGAGGCAGGTGGGCCGGTACCTCACCTTCGCTGTGCGCATGCCAGAGGAAGTGGTCAATGCCGTGGAGGACTGGGACAGTCAGGGCCTCTACCTGTGCCTCCGGGGTTGTCCACTCAACCAACAGATTGACTTCCAGACCATCCGCTCGGCTCAGGCCACAGAGGGTCGTGCTCGTAGGAAAGGCCCCAGCCTGCCGGTTCCTCCTGAGGCCTTCACTTACGAAACGGCCACGGCCAAGTGCA
The DNA here is from genome assembly GCA_038090715.1 of Florisuga fusca. NCBI lineage: Eukaryota > Metazoa > Chordata > Aves > Apodiformes > Trochilidae > Florisuga > Florisuga fusca. The sequence goes on from JAAWXA010000037.1 coordinate 6,039,456, forward strand.
GAGAAAAGCTGCCCGTGGAGGACCTCTACTTTCAGTCTTGTGTCTTTGACCTCCTCACCACGGGGGATGTCAACTTCATGCTGGCTGCTTACTATGCCTTTGAGGACGTGAAGATGCTTCACTCCAACAAAGACAAGCTGCACCTCTATGAAAGGACACGGGACCTGGCCCCAGGCAGCACGGCTCCCTCGCAGATCCCCTCTGCCCTCTGGGTAGCACTGCTGTGTTTGAGTCAGTTTTGGTTGTGCTTCTTATAGAGGTTTGCTCCTTCACACCTTGGAGCACAGGGAAAGGGGAGCAGGAGGGAACCAGGGATGAGATGGCAGTGCTGGACAACAGAAGGTTGGATATTGGAGCCACGTGAGTTGTCCTCAAACCTCAGCCCCTCTCTTTGGTACCAGGTCCTCCACCTTCCCAGCTCTTGCCTGGGAAGAACATGCTGCCGATGGGGCCAGTCAGGAGTTTTTGCTGGACTAGACCTTGTCTGGACCTTCCTCACCTCTCCCTCTCCTTCTTCTCCCAGTAGTATGGATGCTGAGGAGCTCTTACCTCCTTGCAGTGCTCCCCCAGGTCCCAAAAATCCATGTGGTGACTGTGACGCTGGCATGTGTCAACGTGGCTTTGTCTTGAAGAGCAGAGCCTGCAAGAAGGGTCCAGAGCAACAGGATGGGGCCAGGCCTGGCCAGCACAGCAGGGCCACACTGATTTTCTGGGCATGTCTTGCTTCTTCCCACAGAAACTGGTGGAAGGAGCTGAAATTGTGGTGCATAGTCCAACTCTTGCCCAGCTGCTAGTGCCAGGCATCTTCTGGGTGGAAGAATGACCCAGTCCTCAAGCCTCAGCTTGCGTTTACTCTGGTGCAAAGGGCATCTCCTATTTCAGCCAGTTCATTTGGCTGATGCACTCAGTAGTTGTATTCCTGGCTCCCTTGTCTCTGCTTGGACCCACTGAGGACTCTTGATGGCAACGGGAGAAACCTGGCCAGTATTCAAGCGGTTTCTGCAACTTCTGCCCAGCGTTGGATGAGTTCCTCATACCATTTGCTCTCTGATCTCCTCTAAAACTGGCAGCAGGGAGGCTGCTTAGTGGGAGACCTGATCTGCACCTCCCTCCAGCCTTGCACCCACTCACCTGCCCGTGGCTCGGCCAGGCCCTGGTGTATGGAGCAGGAGCATCATGCTCTGTTTGTTTGCTGCTAGGTCTCTGCTCTGCTTCCTGTCCTGGGGCCGTGACTTGCAACCCCATTGCAGACCAGTTGCACTTTAAGCCCTTCTGGGCTTGAATCAGAAATGGGGCAATGTTAGAAATCCAGCCAGGAGATGGGATGCAGCAGAAGACCCCCGTCCCCTCCCCAACTGCCTCCAAACATCTGTTCCTGCCTCAAAAACATCAATAATTGCCTTCCCCCACTACGCTGTGCTGCCCATCTCCTCTCCATGTTCCTCTGTGGTTCACCTCATCGTTCACTGAACATACAGCAAGACCACCTTTGGCCTACATCTTGGAGACCTCCTGGTGGGTTTCCTCTCCTTTCCTCAGGAGGAAGTTCCCAGAAACAAGCCCCAAAACATGTGTCACTCTTGGGGGCACCTCCTGTTCTCAAGGGAGGTCTCTGGGCATGATGAGACAAGCTAGCACCCAAATAGGTGGGAACAGGCTATATTTGGCAGTCTGAACTGGTGCCAAGAGGCAGCCTGGTGTAAATACTCAACGTGACTTCATTGTGTCCTAACAGCTCTAGAGCTCCATTTGTAAAGCAGCAGAGAAATGCAAAACTGTGTCAATGGATGTAATTTATGTTGTCTCTTTAATATATAGAGCCCTGGCATTGATCTTGTGTGACTGTACAGATGAAGAGATGTACTTGTTTTTTTAAATGTTTAAGGAAAACAAAAAAAAAAAGAGAAAAGAAAAAAAAATGTGTTTACTACTTTGCTCCTTGCTTTGTTTGCTGGTGCCCCAGGTATTGTATTCTGTTTAAGGGAGATTGTGAAATAAGGATATCACAGTTTGGAGGCACTGAGGGCAGCAACCACTGGACTGCAGCACAGGACAGTTTAGTTTCCCAGAGCACTGACTGCTCAGCCAGGCCAATTTGGACTTTTTGCTTCCTTTGTTCAAGAACCAAGTTTTTCACTTCCGTAAAAATTCAAAATGCAAGTTCTGAAAACCAAAATTTGTCACTGGATAAAAGGAAACATTTGTTTTTTGCTGAGTTACTGCTTAGGTGATGGCAAAGCATCCCTCTGCAGATACAAAGTTTATTGAAAGCAGTCTTAGCTGGCCGAGCCACAGCATGCCAACAAATCAATACTTCCCTTAAGACCTCCCTTTCCTATAAAGCAATCACCCCACAGCATCATGTGCTATGGATTATTTTCCAGCCAATTAAAATCTATTTGATAATGTGGCTCAGTCCCACTGTCCGGGTGAGCGCTCCAGTGGTGGCCAATTTTTCTGTTGGTTGGGGTATCCCTATTTTAGAAGCAAACAGTGAAGCACTTTATTTTGGTTGTGTTTGACCCAGTACTGGTTAAAGGTGAAGTGTGGCCAAGAAAAACCCGATCCTTGGAAATAATAATTAAAAAAAAAAAAAAGTAGGCAAAGGGGGTAATTTTGAGAAGGCCCCCCTGCACCTCCCTGCATTGAGACCCATGGGAGGGTCACCGCGTGTATATACTGTAAATTATTTATTGAGAAAAATACAAGTAAAGTCTGAGTTTTTTTTTGACAATAAATGAGTGGGTCTCATTTTGTTTCTGTTTGTTGGAGGGTGCTGTTTGCCAGGCAGGATGTGAATGCTGAGCCTCCTTGGGACAGGAGATGTGAAGGGATGGTGTCCAAGCTGGTACTGTCACCCTTCCCCTGCTCATTCATCCCAGCAGCTGGAATATGCAGCCTGATAATTTCCTCTTGCAAAGATCTTCCCTTTCTTGAGTATTGTTCTTCGCCCCAGTTGGGTCTCTTACTGCCCTCTAATGAGGGAAACCCAGAATGCATTTTTTTGTTTGTTTTTTGTTTTTCGTTTGTTTTTTTGTTTTAACTCCTTTTTTAAAAAGCTGGGCTCAGGAGATGCTGAGGCCAGGGTGGGACACCAGCACCAACTGAAAACACATTGTTTGAGCAAATTCATGCAAAGACACCCAGCACCAGAGATCTGAGACCTGATCTCCACCTTCCTTCAGAGCCCTGAAGAACTATCAGAAAGAGCCATATCTCCCTCTGCCACTACTTGCACCAACTCTTAAGAGCTTGGCTTTAGTCAAATCTGCAAAGTCATACATAAAAACTGCCCAGAGCACAGGGGAGTAGAGGGTCTCCCTTGCCCACTGCCCTGCCAGGAGGTCACCAGTGGTCCCCTGCTCACCAGCCTTGGGGAGTAAGCAGGCAGAAAGAGCATCATCTCCTGGTCAAAGTGCTGGTGTAAGGGAATGGTGACCCCTGAGTGATCAAGGTGCGTCATCCTCATAAACACTGAAGCTTCCCCAGAAGGTGAATGTGAAAGGCAGAGACCATGCAGGGACACAGGAGCAATGGTGGCAATAATGACCCTACGGCATCTTGGAGAAGTTTAAATTGATCTCCAAGTCGTGCTCTGTGGTGAGGACACAGCCCCAGCCTCATCCTACCCCTGGGATGCACATCATCAGCCTGGAGTGGGTGGCTGCTCAGGTCCCATAGCCCCATGTCTCAGGCACTTTTAAGCTCCATTTTGGCAGCCCCATTACCTGGCCTCAAGGCTGGAGCCGTGGCTGATCTGAGATGTGAATCCACCCACTCGGGGACATCTCAGCCACCCCATGTCCACCCTGCACACCCTGGGAGAACCTACCCACAGCTGCAGAGTGTGGTCACCAAACAAATGGGTTTTTTGGTGGGAACTGGCTGCCCTCCAGGGGGTCCCCCCTGGTGTGGTATGAAGCACAAAATGGGGGATTCTCAGCCTCCCTGTCCCCTCCCTGGGATGGGTGGGAGGCACAACTGCTTTGCCGAGCACCTTGGGCAATGGGTGTGCTCACTGAGAAAAGCCACTGGCAGCCATCACGGCTCCAGCAGGCGCCATGTTGACACAGCACAGGCCCGGTTCTATCCCAGCACCCTGGGATGGCCACAGGGCTCCATGGACCGCATCCTTACAGAGGAGACCAGGGACCCACTGGGCCTGCAGAGATGCATCCCGACAAGGGGACGTTTCCTCATGGGGGACATTTCACCATCAGCTTCAAGGAGGCCTTAGAATAGAACTGTTTGCAGAACGGCGCTGCGAGAGGCCGGGCTGCCAGTGTCCCTGTCATAGTTTGAGTAGGAGGAACTGAAGGGGTTTTCAGGCTCTGAGAGGGGCGGGACACAGAGAGTCTGTTCCCTGCCCATACTCCCATCAAGCTCAGGCAGACCCCAGCCCCTCCTCTCTTTGCCCGCCCTGTGCTTCGCTCCTATACCCCCAGCTCCTCACCTGCTCCTCAGAATCCACATCCATCGGGTGCCGGGCAGAGCCCTGGAGCCCTCTCCTGAGTCGGCCCTGCCACAGGGAGCCCTCAGGCACCCATCCCTGCCACCATCGAGACCGGGTTGTGGAGATATTTGTATACATTTGTATTTTTTGTTCTCCATCCCATATGTTACTGCCATTCCGCTGTTCTAGTACGTGTTTCCAGTTACCAGTCTCTCGTCCTTTGGTCTTCCCCTTTAGAAGGGTTGAGGCGCGGGTAATAGGAAATAATTCTGTCCTCTGGGTTTTCGGCCTGCCCAAACTGCTAAGCTGGGCTGCCAGTGTCCCCCAGCATCACTGTGCCCTTACCCTTACCTGCCCTACTGCTCCTGTTCCTCAGTCCCTGCTTCTCCAGCTTTCCTGTGGACAAGAGAGGAGTCAGTGCTGAATTATAAAAAATCAGCCGGGACAGGGACACCCAGACCAGCTCCCCATGGCCCCTGTGCTTCCTTCCAGCCAAGCCTCCTCTCTCCCTGCCACAGCCCCAGTCACTTTTTCCATTAGAAAATCCATTTTTCAGGAGCATGTACCTCAGCTGTGACATTTCACTCTTGGCTGAAACTTGGCTCAGCAGCCGAGAAGCCGGGAAGGGCTGGACCCAATGGCTACAGGTGCGAAAAACCCTTTTTACAATAAGCGTTTATAACTTCGGAGCAATCTTTTCCATACCTGCATCTTTTTTTTTTTTTTTTTTCTTCTGTGTGGGCCTCAGTGAATGAGTGGAGGGGAAAGACCAAAGCAAAGCAGCCATCAGGATGCCATCCCATCCCACCTGAGGAGAGGCACATCTTCCCAAGTGGGGCTGGGTACACAGCTGAGAACTACACTCATGAAACAGAAGAACACTCCTAGAGAAAGGAGAATTCTCCTCAGAAAGGGTCAGAAAAGCCTGCACAGCCCCAGAGATACAGAAAAGGCAGAGGCTGCATGAACACGAGCATTGGTACCATTCCCAGTGAAATCCTGGTGGGAACGAGTGAGGAAACGCACGACTTCTCCAGATCAGGTGGAAATTCCCATCCAAAGGAGTTTCCAAGTCTATCACCACAAACTGCAAAACTATGTAAAACAGCCAAGAAGAACATGCTTATTCCTGCAGAGAGAAAACACCCATCCCAGCATTCCCGTGGCTGGCATGAAAGGACCCTGTGATCCCCTAACAGCTCCCGTTTTAGGGCACTCACCCTCTGCTGTCCCCAAACAGCCACCACAGGGGCTGCAGGACCCCCCTCCCCGACTCACCATGCTGGCACGGTGCTGAAAATCTCAGTAACACTTTTTAATATACAAGAATCAAAAGTACAGCAGTTTTACAATGTAGGAAAATTTAATACATACTATATAAACAACATATTTACATCAGAAATCACTAGGACAGTGGCATTTTTTCACAAATATAAATTAATATTAATTACTGTTTTTAGTCAACAGGTTTAAAAGTCCACATTTTTACAGTAAGAGTTCTTCTCTCCCCAGAAGGGAGGCGGAGGTCAGGAGGAAACGGGTGAAAGCAGAATAATATTTTTGTGTGGATCACGTACTGTTCACATACAGATGTCATAGCACTGTTCAGCTGGGCATCACCCCACCTGTCCATAGCAGGTTTTGGTCTGCAGGACTTGTATCATGTGAATTCACAGCTTTACACCATTTCCAAAGGGATCAGGCTAAAAAACTCTTTGTTTTAAAAATAAAAACCCAGCAAGTTGCTACTTCTTCCTGCAAAGAGGCTAATGGGAATCCTGCAGCTGGTTCAGAAGGAAGAGCTGTACCCAATGTTGACACAACGCAGTGAAGTTTATGGCTGTGCACCTGTCCCCTCTGATGCCACTCAAATCCAAGTGACTGAGTCTGGTTATGGTCCCTTTTGAGGGGACAAAAAAAATTACTGCATGCGTGTGGGTGTGTGCTTAGGGAGGACTTTCCCAAATCTAGTTCTCCAGCTTCATTAAAGCCAAACCCAGTGAAGATCCAACCACTGTAAGTGAACAAAACTATGTGACTTCAGGATCAGGCTGAAAAATAACAGCTGGGAAAGCTCTCCCATGGATATGGGTAAAGCTCCTACTGTTTCACAAGGAAGCCCCAGCCAACCTCATACCTGGAACCTGGGACAAGCAGAAACCCCCACATCTGGACACAGAAAAAGCCTCTTGCTAGGGTTCAGTTTCCTGCACCAACTTTTATACTGGTCTGGCCAGTATTGCCTTCTGCTACAAGTGTATGGCACAAACTCACTATCATGATAGCACCGCTTGGTGAACAAAAGGAGCAATTCTCTTTGCCCTTCTGAGGTTCTTCCATTTTCACATTAAAAGCTAATACCTCTGAAAAGAAAGGACCTCTTTGTTGAATACCACAGCAAGTGTGCCTTACAGTCACAGCTTAGTGAGAAACACCGCAGAAACGTGTTCTCTCAACACCTCCCATCACCTGGCAGCTCCAAGGGGGACTGTGGAAGACTTACCTGCACCTCCTCCTGCACAGGTAAACACTAGCATAACACTTTCTTGGGGTGCTACAGTGCCCCTAAGGAAGCAAAACTACCCTGCATATGCTGGAAATTTTGCAAATTAAAACCAAAAGGAGAGCAAAACACTTCCCGTGTGCCCTGTTAAAGCAGCAGGCTCAGAAAGGAGTGAGTGACAGCAGCAGATTTCAAGGGATGCACTGCACAGAGAGGGACACGGGGGTATTAGTGTTGGTTTGTGTGCGCCTTCCAAGGCACTGGCTGGAGTCAGGAAGCCAGCCCTGAACACCCATTTCCCCTCAGTCTTTCAGGAAAAGGACATCACAGCTTATTAGGGTTAGATACTGGCACCTGAACAGGAGGTTGTTTCTGTCCCCAACCAAGAAGAGGAGTCTGGAACAGCCTGGTCTTTAATACTGAGTTCTGGGAGATGACACATCCCCAGACACCATACTCTGGGCAGCCCGGCTGCTGGGAGAGCTTTGTGGTCTCCAGGGATGTGACTCCATGAACAGTGACAGAGGACCTCAAAAATAATCACTCAAGCCACTTCTGGACAGCAGTCTGTGTGCAATGCCTCTCACCATGCCTGGACTCTGTTCTGATCATACACTGACTAAAAATACTTGGGAGAAGTGTTTGTCCTGAAGGCCACTGAGCTGAACTGCAGACTCTCTTCCCTCAGCCATGCTGGGCTCCTAAGAGATTTGCTCTAAGGATTTTTAAGACTGGTCTACCATCCTTTATCCTTTGGTTGCAGTAGAGGCTTGTGATCACTTTTACAAAGCTCAGAGAAAAATAACTTGCCTAAAGACCAGAGCACTTCAGTGACAGGGAGATTAGGAGCTTCAGGATCCCCAGACACCCTGAGCTGTTTTTTGACCTTGCAGCTCTCACACAGCATCTGTTAGTTCCTGGACCTTCCAAGCTACCCGTGTTAGAAGAGAAAAGCAGCTCTCTTATAAATTCCAGAGCTCTGTCCACTGGGAAATACTGTTCTCACCCCAATTTCTTTCCTGCTACATCGAACTGAACTAAGTCACTGCCATGGAAGTCTGGCTTTTTTTCACAAACTCCAAATCCCCCTGGAGTCAAGATTTGCCAGCTCCAGCCCTGGAGATGAAAGATTCCACACTCCTCTTCTGTTGCAGGGGACACAACAGCAATCAAAGCAGAGCCAGTTTCTTGAAATGGATAAAGACACAGAAATGATAATGTGGTCAGGAAAGCAATGGGTTGTCACCAGCATAGAACTGCTTTGGAGTCACTCTGCAGGGACACGAAGTCCCTCTTTCAACCAAGTCTGGCTGCTGAGGGACTCTCCCATCCCTTCTCGAATGTATCCTGCCATTGCCCTATGCTGGTTACACACAAAGACCAGCCTAACCAGTTTATTCCCAATCCCAAAGCAGCATCTATCATGTAACATCAAGTCAGAGCAGGCACACAGCCTTCTGCACAATCCTAAGCAGCATCAATCTGCCTCCTCGGTTTGGGGAAAACACTGGTTGAGGAAAATTCTCCTGGGTCCATTAAACTGGGGAAAACAAGAACAACAATAGAACAGAACAAGTCAACAAGGCTGGTTCCAACATTCAATGTAAAAAGAGGGGAAAAGAAACAATCCAAACCAGAACAAAGAACTAGGGAAAGTCTTCCTCCACCTACTCTCCCAAAATCCTCCTTGACGCAGCAGAACGATAGCAGCATGTTCAGAGTTGCTGGCTTGGAGAAACCAGCTGCTGTTGCATCAAAACAAATATTTTAGATGTGCACTTTTCCCCTCTCGGTCCCTTTTATGCTTTCCGAATGTTCCAGTTATAATCTGGATTGTTTTTCTGTTCTAATGACCTATCCAGAGGTGACCTGTGATCGAGAGGTGACTTGGAATCGTGGGGGGATTTCTGAGAGGGAGGCGAGCGAGGGTCCGACCCTGCTGGATGAGGTGGAGGGAGAGGCTGTTTGTAATCTCCGGATTTGTCTGTGTGGAAGGACCGGTAATGGTCTGAAGGTCCTTGGCCATGGTATCCCATGGGTGGCCTGTGGTCAGACATCCGTCGGAAATCCTGCTGGTGATAGTTCTGAGGCCTGAACTCATCGGACCGTCGACGCTTGGAGTCGTGGTGGTGCCTGCAGGGAGAAAACCAATGGATGGAGATCAGTTCCCCAAGGAAAAACCTGCCCACTGCAGCCAGGTGCTTCATTGCCAATCCCTCCCGGCCTAAGATGGAAGGGAATTAATTACCTGTCGTAATAATCTCGGTGGCCCCTGTGGTCTCGGTCACTGTTGTACTGTTCATATGGCCTCTTGCGGGAGAGGTTATTTGGTCTGTAGTTCCCAGAACTTCTGTGGGGTTCTCCACGGGATCTCCGATCCCCATAGTGGTGGTCCTTGTACCAGTGCTGCTCATACTGGTGGTGCCTCTCCCCACCCCACATCTGGTTGCTGTTGCCACCATAGTTGAACTTCCGATCCCTCTGCCATTCTCCTCGGTCTGCAATGAGGAAAGCACCAGTCAGTGGCCTTCATACTTGAGTTTAAGCCAATTACTGTGCTGGATTCTCAAAACAAATTATGAATATTGCTGTCTCCCTTGAACTTCCTCCTCCTCTGTGGGCCTAATTTTATTCTAAGAATTTTTTAAACATTATTCTACCACATCTTACTTCTGTCCTGTTTTTTCACTCCTCTCATTTCCATGCCATCATGTTTTCTATCTCAGCAACAAGGACAGTGGTAATTTATGTCCCATCCCATGGCCTTTAAACCTGACCAGCTGCAAGCTCCAGAAGGATCTATGTCCAAGAGCAAACAGCTGCTAGATTAGCAGGGATGGTTTCTCCCAGCTTGCCAGTACTCACCTGTGTTGCTGAAATGTCTCTTGTTTGGATGGCCGTAGTTGTCACGTGGATGCCCGTGCATCTGCTGTTGGGTGTGGGAAGGGGGCAGGTGGATCTTCTGGGAATGAGGATTGTGAGGCACATGAGACTGGGACATCACAGAATCACGGCTGGAGCCTGAGGGCTCTGGGCGGAACGGCTTCTTCATGCTGGACATGTCCTCCTTCTTCTTCTGCTCCTGCAAGGTGGAAGAGAGGGCTTCAGCTCAACTGTTCTTCCACCAACACATCGAGATTACACAAGCAATCACTTTGTCTGTCAGGCTCTGGATTTTTCTGCAGCCTCCCCACGCTGTGGGCCACCCAGTTCTTTGAGGACTTTGTGACCCAGCTGTGCTCAAGCATGGTATGGATAGCCAAGGTGGTGGAAGATAGCCAAGGTTTTGTCCCTTGTGGTTCTGCTCCTGCATCCTATCTCCATGGAACAGTACTCCCAGGCTTTCAGCTGTAAAGGTCAACTCAACACCAGATGCCACACCAAGCAATGCACTTTCTTGGTTAGAACAGCCAGAAGTGACCAGTGTTGTTAGGTGAAGGGAGAAATGCCATGTGAAACAGGAAACAAATGCAATCAGACCATTTAGATGTTAGGAAAACCACATACTGACAATAAAGAAAACCCACAATAAGAGGCAGACAGTACTAACAGTTCAAGTGTGACAACTTTTAAAGATAGTAACCGGAGGGAAGGCACTTTAGATCTCACCTCCTCTTCCTGTGACCTTTTCTTATGAGCCATCTTATAGAGTTTGTGCAGTTTTCTGGCATCAAATTCTGTGAATTTTGACACAAATATCCATAGGTTCCTAGAAGGACATGAATATTTTCTGTTAATTGATACATCAGCAGTCTAACTGCCACACGCTTTCAAAATCAACACCCAATCACTTTTACCCTCCCTGGAAAACAGTTTCAACCCAGCTCTGGAGAGGGTGATCTGGAGAGCAGTAACGAAGTTCTTCAAAATAAGGAAGTTTGCAGGGGCTTATCTAAATTAACTCTGAAATGAAACCAGTGCAAGTTGCAGACAAAACCTCACCTACAACTGGTCGTGGGCTGAGGGGGCTAGAGAGTGCAAAATTTCACAGGTTTAGTAAGGGGCAAGCGGCACATCCATCTGCATAAAACCCAGCAGCCTCTGACTACCATTTTTAATTATTGTAGACCAGCCACAGAAACCAAAATATCATTCACCTTCTCCATAGCTTGATATGATCCTGGTCAGTGTAGGCTTTAAGGCACTCAGAGATTCGGTCACCAATTTTTAGGAGGCAGTTGCGTGTGTGCTCCAGCTGTTCTTGAACTGTCAGTCCCTTATCAGGCTTGTCGAGTTGCTTCAGTGCTTTTTTGACTGGTCTCATCCTTTCCTTGCACTTAAAAAAGCAATAGAGAGCAGAAAGTGATTAGACACGGGGCTCAGCACTGTTCCTTTGCTAATCAGACAGAACTGGGAAAAGTTCATTAGCATGAGATAGTAACTTTATCTGACCATTAGACACAGAAATCAGTGACAAAAATAATTTATTAGACATGCTGCAAAAAATAACCAGGAGAAGATGGGAGTCTCCCAACCTCATCTGCTGCCCCCTCTTAGAGGGGAGCAATTTGCTCTGCAGACCATAAGAGCACAGTGTTTGCTCTCCCACTGATCCCAAGGCAGGCAGGGAAGCATAACCAAGATCCCAGTGGAATAAGAGGTTCCCCAACAGCCTCCCTGTCCATCCATCCGCATCTGGGGCTGCTTTAATCTGTTGTTTTTGCCAAAAACTGAAAAGAGTTAAAAATGAAGGACCATCTTTTTTCAGCTGTGCACATCACTGTGCACAGACAGGTAAATCAGACAGGTTTTCACTGTCTGACTGGACTGTTCATGCAACATGGAGGAAGAGTTAAATAAAAACCAGACAAAAATAACACAAGCAAACACACAGATTTGCATTTGGAGAACTGTTTTTAAAAATGGTACTTCAACAGCTCCCCGTGCAAGTCAGGCTAAGGAGCATGCCATGACAGCTTCTACTGAAAGTCTGTTTTTACACTTTGTCACAGCTTAGCAGTTTGGGCAGACCAAAAACCCAGAGGACAGAATTATTCTTTGTTACCTCCCTCTCCCAAAGGGAAAATAGAAGGGGGATAAGGATGAGAAACTTAATGTGGGAAATTAAAAAAAAATGTTAAAGGATTTACCAGAACAGAGGAAAAGCCATAACATATGGAATAAAGAATAAAAAACCAAGTATACACAAATACACAACCTGCTCTCGATGGTGGCAGGGATGGGTGCCTGAGGGCTCCCTGTGGCAGGGCCGACTCAGGAGAGGGCTCCAGGGCTCTGCCCAGCACCCGATGGATGTGGATTCTGAGGAGCAGGTGGGGAGCTGGGGGTAAAGGAGCGAAGCACAGGGCGGGCAAAGAGAGGAGGGGCTGGGGTCTGCCTGAGCTTGATGGAGTATGGGCAGGGAACAGACCCTCTGTGTCCCGCCCCTCTCAGAGCCTGAAAACCCCTTCTTTAGTTCTTCCTGCTCAAACTGTAACAGCCTTGCAGACGTGTTTTCTGCAAGAGCATTTACTCAACTAAGGCAGTGCTCACAGCTCAGATGACTCCGTGCCTTGTATGGCCATACAAGGTCACCCTTGATACTCTCGTGTATTTCCCCACCTGGGAAAGCCCCACTGCCTTTGTGTCTTCCACAGGAAGAAGACTGCCGTGTAAGGCTGCAGGGTCTTCTCTAACCCAGGGCAGTCAAATGAGTGGTGGGAACTTATCAGCTGAACAAAGAGAGCCCTTCTGCATGTTCTGTTGACATGCTGCCCTGTCCTGCCCTAGCTGGCACCCCTGGCAGAGGGAGGGGATGGCCATGTGCAATCATGCAACGCTGAATTTTTCAGAGAGTTATCTGAATGACTTAACAGTGCAATTGCTTGATGAGAATCAGGAGCTGAAGGAGTTTTGAGGTTTCTGCCTTCCCATCTCCCGAGGAAAATACTCACTATGCTGAATGTTTCTTGGTCCAGATCATCATCCTCATCTTCTCCAATGGGGATTGGTTCACTCCCTGCAGTAATGTGGACTGGACCTTGTGATCTCTTCACTTTACTTCCAGATTTGGCTTCACTACCTTTAGGCTTTACAAAGACAAATTACACACATCACATGATGAGCCAGACTGCAGGATCCCAAGTGATCCAACTAACAACCTCCACACTATTGTTACTGGCAGTTGTTAAACCCTGGGCACTGCTCCTACAGCCTCCCTCCAAAGATCTCAAACTTCTCAGCTTCAATGCCTCTATTTAGCTTTACGTCATCCCTGAGGGAGTAGAGAGAAGTCAGAGGCAACATTTTGGACTTGAATACTTATGGAGAGGAAACCAATGCTGAAGACTTGGAAGAGAGGTTAAGCTGAAGTTTATATATTCCTTGCAAAAGACAGAGCTCAGAGTAGTCTCATGTCTACAAGGATGTGCAAGTTCATCTGCTGTCTCTAGTCCTCAGACCCTCTGGAAAGCAATCTCCAATCATGGTCTGTTGTGTAAATTTTTACTTACGTGATTTAGCTGCAGTCAAAGCACTTTAGAGTCAAAATCATACTGGAAAGGAAACTTCCCTCAACATACGGGACAAGAGTTCTTGGCTTGCACTTATGACCTCAGTGTCAAAACAAACTGAGTATGCAGTACATACCTGTTCTTTGTACAGGTACTTCAGGTCATTATTATAGAACCTTTAATTCCTCTTGCAATTTGAACCCAGCCTCAGGGCAGTTGTACCCAGAATTCAAGGGACATTTTAGTCCACAACATACCATTGATGCTGAAACACTCATTTTGGTGAGTCCTGAACAGCAACGAGGACAACATACAGTCTTGACAGTGTGGACAGTTGGGTTATTTGGGGCGAGTTTAAATTAAAGGGAATACAGACAAGGAGCTGCCAACTCCATGATAAATCACAGGTGACCGTAACTTTGATCTGAGTGCTCCAGATTCTTCCCCCTTTCTTCCTTAAAATCATCTACTTGGCCATATTGCTGTCACAGGGACATCTGTACTTTAAAGGCAGCCTGACAAAATATCTTCCCTTTTTTTCACATTCCATCAAGCTTTAGGATATATTGCCTTTTCCATTCTTATTGCAATTGTTCACAATAAGACTTTGAGAGGGCTGAAAAAGGCATAACACCTCCCCCCACAGTATTTCATTGATGTCTCTTCACACAGGGCTGATAATGAATTCTAAGGGGCATTGCTTGCCCTTGTGCTCAGACATTTTCCTCTCTCTTAAACTGTTCCTGGGAGTACCACATACCTTCTCTTTCTTCTCTTTCGTCTTCTTTTTCTCTTTATCGCTTTCCTTTTCCTTCTTAGTGGTTGTCTGTTTTTCCTTGTTTTCTTTGTTCTCTCTCTTCCTCTTCTTTGCTGGGCTCTTTTCCAATCCATCCTCCTAGAAAAGCAGTGACAGCACCATGTTGGAGTCCTTCCCCTCACCTCTATTTTCTGGTTTAAGCCCTGCTTAACCAGCTGCAATCCACCCAACCTTGACAAAAAGGTATTAAAAGAACAGATGAACCCCAACCTGTATCTGCTGCCAAACAGCAGATAAACACTGCCTTCCTATGCCAGCTGTGCTTGAGAACACTCAGCCCCTAAGTTAGATACTGATCAGCACACGAACAAAAAGCCTTAGACTACAAGCCAAGCCACTCAAAAGGCATAAGGTTTTCTAAGCAACAGCATGACCTTGGTAAACTCCAGCTTCACCACTGGCTGACGTACTGAAAAGGAGAGGGAAACAATTCTTCTTTCTCTCCTTTATAAGGGCAACACAATTTGTCCTGAGATAACCTTTCCTCCAAGTCAGGAATGAGGATGTGTGTGGCCATTCTAGGCTCCCCCTAAACACTTGTAGTACCAATGTAAAATAGCAGGTGGGAAAGGTCCTTCTTTCACCCTGACAGCTGTATAGCTCGTGGTGTGAATTTGTCAGTCTCCTGGGGGGATGCACTCTGTAGATCCCCACTGACTCCCCAGGGCATTTGCTACGGGTGCTTCCCAAGGTGACTTTCTGCAGTAGCAATGTAGCTCAGGGGAATGTGGAAAAGCTGCTGTCCACCAAGCTGGCTTACCTTGACTTCACCTTCTTCTGACTGGTTGTCTGAGTGCCGAGGAGGGGAGAGTTCATTCCCATGCTCATCTTTGACTTTAGGAGTCTTGTTCTCTTTTTTTACTCGTGGTTTCCTCTTCTTTAGCTTGCCCTGCTGAAAACACAGAACCAATCAGGGCAAGCAAATAGCTACAGCTACTTATCTCCTGAACATCCTGCAAACAGATGCAGGTCCTGCAGGGTGGCAGGAAACCTGATGAGCTTGAGTTCTTCAGAAAGTGCAATAATTATCTGCTCCCTGCTGAACATAATTTCAGTATCACAATGCAATCAGACAATAGACAGATCCATATTCTTCCATGCAGATGATGCTCAGGCTATCTCCTGCCACCAGCCAACCACTCATCTCCAAACCCCTAGTATCGAGCAGTCACATCTCACCTCTTCCCCATCTTTCATGTTTTCTTTCTTGTCCAGATCTTTCTTCAGCAGTTTCAGTAGATAATCAACTCGGGTCTGGAGCTGTTTTCCCTGAGGTTTCTTATCTGTCTCAACAGGTAGAATCTTAGATAAAGAAGAAAAAAATATACACCCACATGCATCTCTCAAACCTTGAGAAAAGAGAGACATACTAGCAGAAGTCCTTCCAGGCTCAGCAAAGGATGGAGATGCTGGACCTTCTGGAGGAACAAGAAGGTTCAATTATTTCTTCCAGCTCTCACAATCCTTGTCTAGCCAAAAGCAAAGCTCTGAGCAACCATCCCTGCCCTTGGTCTTTTGCAGAAGTGAAAGAACCCCAGTGCAACTTCCTAGATTCTCCAAGACCTTCTCAGTGCACAAAAAGAATAAAAAGAGCTTTGTGAACTCCATTTGGGACCTTGAACTGCAAAGCTGAGTCCACTCTCCTTGAGATAGCAGACTGGTTTGTGACAGCATGCTGGTCCCCTCTGGTAACCTAAGGCATTGCCACAGCAATGACAGAGCTGCAGAATTTTTAACAGAAAATAAGGCTGCAAGGTGGCACTTCGTGGAGGAGATATCTCAGCTTGCTAACTAGGCTACCTTTATAGGAAATGGAGTGGTGTGTCTAAGGCAGCTGTTTCCATTGCAAAATGCCTTTCTGGACTTCATGCAGGAGGACTCTCAGCCATTGACTGATCTTTGCTATAAAAACTACCAGGGAAGTCATGGGAATAGAGCACACTGGCAAGCAAGGCTGGGATAGAGATTCCCAATGTTCCTCAGCCCTGTGCTGCAGTTTTCTCTCCTTCCATTGTGCTGACAATGGGTGGTGGCTTATTTTTAACCTGGATCATTTCAACATGGCCCCCATAAAGAGTCCTTATGGGAATGATTGGAACAGAGGAAATAGATGGAGGCTTTCCAACTGGCTTTGCTGCCAGAGCCAGTCATGTAACTATACCCTCAAAGCTAACACAGACCAGTCTTGACATAAACAGCATTAAATCAGTGAAAAATTATTTCCACACAGAAATTGAGATTCATCTTGTGAGATGCTCAAAGAAATACCAAGTCATGATCATCCAATGCACCCTGCTCCATCCTATGCATGTAACCACACATCTCAACGTTACCATTTTCTTCCTGCATCGTTTTACTGTGGTTCATCTGGTACTGCTCAGAGAAAATTTACTGCCAATCAAGTAACACAACTCTGCTTTCCATCAAGCATGTAGCATTCCACGGAGGTCACTGTTTTCCTCATTATTATTTATTATTATTTTTGGAGTGGTTACAAACATCAACATCTGTTTCTGAAGTAAATCATGTTCTTTATGAGGACTGCCACGGACCCAATGCAAGCAACAAGCAAATCAACTTACCTTATCAGATAACTTCAGTTCTGGGTCTGTTTTAATTAGCTCCCAGTTTCCATAACCATGCTCATAAATTCCCACTAACAAGCGAGAATCTTCCTCCACTCCCCAGTCTACATCAAAATGGGCAGCTTTGACACGGCACGTCAGGCGGTACCTGAAGGCATTTCAAACATGAGCTACTTTTAATGCTGCAGAGGATAAAGCAAATCCACACATCTAAACTCTTCTAAGTTACAAATTCTCTGAGCCTCTTCCTGCATTGCCTGCTCAGCCAAACTCACTTCTTTCTTTCTTCCGGGTCCGCGGGAATGGATTTGTGAAGCATTTCAAACTCCTCTTCATGCTGGATGATGGATTTCACATTGACCTGGACACCAGAAATCTTGATAGTAGGACCTCTTCTTTTTCCAGGTCCTTTGCCTGCTCAACAATAAAACACAGCAGTTATGAGAACACTTAACAAAAAGAAATGCCTCTGTAAAAAAACCAAAAGGTCTTGCCACAGAGATCAAGATCTTTTCCACAACCTCTTATTTAAACAAAAGGCTGTTTGTTAAGGCAGCCCCCCAGAATAACTTAATTCACTAAAATCTGCAATTCAAACACCTCCCAGTATCATTTTCTTGAATATACATCTAAGTACACGGGAGCTCCTGCTTTTGATAGTTTTGCTCAGCTGCAACATGCAGAGACCCAGCAGGAAACCCAGCCCAGACCCCTGTATCTCCAACCCAACAGCACAGAACAGCCACACAGGGTGCCTGATGATGACAGCTCCAGGAACTGATGATTGTGGATCTCCCTTTACCGTGGTGTACACAGAACTGGTTTGATTCCTAATGCCAGGAGCAATTAAACCATGGTCTGCTTTGCCTTGTGGCTCAGCATTAAAGAAGCTGATGACTTCAGCCTCTCCCTGCAAAACTCGTGTTCAGCAGAAGCCAAAAGACAACCCAAATGGTATTCTTCAGTGTAAGCAGAAGACTCAGGGTGAGTCTCTGTTGGTGAGAGCTGCCTGGCAGAAATGGGACAATTTAAGCGTGTGCTTGTTCTGTGCTTTTAAGTCACAACATGCCATGCGTCCCTGTCTATCAGGGTTTTCTTAGCAGCTCCATGAAACACACACCAATAGCAGCACACAACACTTTTGCTTACCTTCACCTGGATTTTCTTTCAGCTGCTCCTCATATTCTTGCATTGCTGACACACAGCTGTTGTGAATAAGTTCCCCTAAGCGTTTCAGATCAGCCACTGACTTATCCACCAGCTCAGCATCCCTGGCAATACACTC
The DNA here is from genome assembly GCA_038090715.1 of Florisuga fusca. NCBI lineage: Eukaryota > Metazoa > Chordata > Aves > Apodiformes > Trochilidae > Florisuga > Florisuga fusca. The sequence continues at coordinate 6,057,551 of JAAWXA010000037.1, forward strand.
CAGCCTGGGGAAGGGGACAAAAAAAATTGCAAGTTTTCTATCTGATACAGCATATCTGCTTCCAATTCCCAAGCACAACAGTTTCATAGCTTTTATTGGTCAATTTTGTACATGGATGAATGTATGAAACCCACACAAGTTGAGTTCATGCAGGACACAAGCCAGTCTTTCAGTCATTTTAGTCTGGTTTAGTCTCTTTTTAGGTCTTACAGCTGTAGTACAGTGCAGATGTAGTGTAAGTGATCCAATCCTTTGGATTTTTTAGTACTAAAACAAAGGTAAGAACTGTCTATCTAGGGCAAAGCAAGCGCCCTCTGTGACTGTACAGTGTTCCTGCACTGTTTCCCAGTTCCAAATTAACTCCATTTGATGGTCAAAAGCTGCCATCTGCTGTCCCTTTTGCCTGGCTGAAGTTAGCAATGCCAAGGCCCACACACAAAGCTCGTGGTGTTTCACAACAGAAGAGTACAAGCAGCTGAAAAAACACACTCATTTCTCTGACAAAATAGGCAGGGATGCCTGCCTCAAGTCTGAGACTCAGCAAGGGCTGCAGCCTTCCAGAGCCAGCACAAGTGCCCACCTCCTTTTCCTCCCTTCCTCAGGCAGGGACACAGCACTCACACAGGGCTCTGCAGACCCCTGGGGGATCTCCTCACTTCCCTACAAGAGCGATATGGCAGTGAGAGAGAGATGCTCCACATTCATTCCACAGAAGAGCTTGGAAAGTGCCTTGGGCAGCATTTGCTGTTCAGGCAGCTGCTCCCTCTCTTTTCTAGGCAGAGTGGAAATGCCCCCAGGGCCAGACTCTGCCAGCAGGATGATGATGCTGTGTACAGCCCGGTGCCACTACTGCTCTAGCTGCTTTTTTTGGGCCAGCATTCATCTGTGCCCATCAACTGAGACAGAAAGGACAGCAGGGCAGTGCCTCCTGGCTGTGTGCTGGCCATGGGGGCTGGACCAGACCCCCACAGCAACGTGTGCATGGCCAGGCTTAGAAACACAACATGCTCCCTCCCTGTGATAACTCTCTGGAGCAAGGCCAGGCTGGGACTTACCGTTCAAGAGGGAGCCCAAACTTCTTGTAAGCCTTGATAAACCTAAGCAGAAACAATGAAATAACAAAGTAAGACAACAGCAACTAAATCAGCAGCCATAAAAAGTGGATCAAGTATCACAAATACACTTGAGTATATTAATAACAACCTGCCATATTCTCAACCTTGCATTCCACACTGATTAGCTAAGCATCACTCAGGACTGAGAATCCTAGACCATTAGCCTCCACAAAAGAGTTTTATGACCTCGTCTGGAGAAGAACACAACATTATTGTGAATGTTGGATGTTTGACAGATGGAGGAAAAAAAGAGGAATCTCATAACTGTAGCGTAAAAGATAAATGGAAGAAAGCATTGCCTCACACCCTGTTGATGATTATTAACTTCACTTTTTCCAAATAGAAAAGAGGCATTAATGTCTTTAATAATTTTAACACTCAGGCTGTAAGTGTAACAATCCATCAGAGGAAAGACAAGTCTGGTGCAATCCATCACAGAGGTTTGCAGACAGGATTGGTATTTATGTCTTGTTTTTATTGTGAAAATGACTGCCATGACTGATACACAACTTCAGGGCAAGATTCAGACACTGTTGCTGCAGTTCAACAGTACCATGTGCTGGGAGCAGACCTCATGGCTTCAACTACAGATTATTTTTACATGAGTTAATTTACCCCTTTTTTTTTTTATCTTGTGCCCTTTCAGCCTCTTCTCAGTACCTCTTAATAAACTAAATGGTTGGTCTAATTCATGTCACAGCACCTCCCTCCTTCTCTCTTTTTTCAGGGCTGGATATAAGGCAGCTAACACAAGCCAAAAAAGTCTGACCATCTCCTGTTTAAAAATACATCCAGTCAGAGATGGAGAGACAGTCAAGGAAAACCCTCAACCTCCTCTTCTCCAGCTCTGGCTGAACACTGAGCAGAGTCACAAGACAAAGACCTTTGTGAAAGGTTCAAGAGTTGGAAGAAGAAAATAATGGCCTGGGATTCAGCTCCCAGGTGGCTTCAGGGACATGGTGCAGAAGGGGATACAAAACTGCTGGGATCAAGGGGACAATCAGTGCTTCTCGTAGGGTTATTTTGCCAGAGCTTGGCCTTTCACTTAGAGCTTAAATCAGAAAGATTACTTGCAGAAAAATGTCAGGAAGGCCAGAGTCCTTGCCTTCTTCTGTTCTGTATCTTATGGCACCTAAAACCTCGTGTGTAATACGGAATTAGCTCAATACACCTGGCCCAGGAAGGTCAGTCACAACCAGGATTAATTTTAGGAAAGCACCAGCTTCCATGAAGCCTGATTGAAGACAATCCAGTGCATTCTGCACAGACATGAATGTTAAAGTCACCAGCTGGAAGCAAACTGAATTATACAAAGGTGGAGAAGCTGGCCCAGTTAATCAGCTCCACTTAACCCACTGGTGTGCTTACTGGTGAACAACTCATGGATTAATCTGGTGTTTTCCCCACCTGCATGGTATTTCTCTGTCTGTTTTCTGAACCTTCACTCACACTCAGCACTGACCTCCTGATTTCAGCATCAGTAAATCCTTCCACAGTATCTTTTCTCACACTCCGAGGACGCCCCCTGCGCTTTGGTCTCTTCTCGTCGTCGGTATCCTCAGTCTCAGTTTCTGATCCAGATGATCTCTGAAGCCTTCTCTTAGTTTCTGCATCTGATTCACTGTCATTTGTCTGAGCCTGTATATATCAGAAAAATAGCAGTAGAGTTACCAACTGCTAATCTACCTACCTTTCCTGTACCTCTCATGCAGCAGTTGAACACCTTGGTGTGCGTTACTCAAGATGCAGAAGCCCATGTCATCAGCCCAGAAAGGCTGCACATCCTTGCACATTCCAGCTAGCTAAGACTCTGGTTCTCATCTTCCCTTTAGAGCCTTCCAGCCAGCAGTTTCACAGTTGCCATTTTTATTTACTAAGGTATGAGATACATGACAACACAGTGATTCCTGTGCTTTTGCACCACATTCCCATAGCCTGTTTTGAAAACCAGGACACCTCAGAAATGAATCTGGCATCATCCAGGATGATGATTCACTTAAACATTCACTTGAATGTTTTTCCCCAGCTCATCCCAGAGAACAGTTCATAACCCCTTAAATTCCCATGTCCCAGAATAACCTCCTTTGACAGTCTGCTGTGTTGGATTGGGGTAGATCAAATCAACTGAAAAGGGACTTGAGAAGACACCACCTCTTTTGCCTGCCAGAGCAGCCCAGGAAGCTAGAAAGCCCAAGGAAAAGAAACAGCCAGAAAATAGCATGAATTGCAGTAACTTCTGCATTCTATAATTCTTTATTCCACCCCATGCTTACTCAGGTTCTCTTTATCTTGTCTGCTAGGAGAAGATGACTTGTATCAAATCCAAAATGGGCCCTCACACCGCTTTGCAAACCATGAGCCCAATGCCAACAAGAAGTCAATGTGCTGCCTGTGGCTTTACTCCTTACCAACTCTGAAGGAAGGAAGGAGCCCTCAGATGGCAAGACAACTTCCCCTGAGTGTTGCCTTTGCCAACTTTAGCTTCCTGCCTCTCAGCTCCTTGAGATGGACTGTACCTTTTTAGTTGAGCTCCGGATTCGAGGCAGCATGTAGATTTCCTCCAGTTCTTTCTGCCTTTCTTCCTCTTCCACCTTTTTCCTCTGCTCTTCTGGAATGATATCGTCCCAGTCCTTCTGGGACCGCTCATCCAGCTCTGTCTCTTCCTCCTCCATGGTTGCAAAGTTGGCCACCTTTTATAAACAAAACATTTTCAGAAATTCCCTCCCCTGGCAGGAATACCCCAGAGCTGTCTGCTAAGCCTCAACTCCTTGCCCGTAGAAACTTTGCCAACACTTCCATAACTACTTTATAATTGATCCCTATGTCAGTGCATTGCTGGTTCCTTGCCATGTCTTTGGGCTAACAGCTTTTGAGGAAGTACATGCAGTTTAAGCAGTACTGCTGAGCCTCTCTAAGTTATCGGGTTTGTTTCCAAATTTGGTAAATTCTGCATTTTCCTCACAGCCTCCAAAACCATTTATCTGAAATGAAATGAATGCCTAAACATCTCCCCAGCTACCAAATCTACACACACCTCCTCTGCAAGCTGCTTTGCACAGATCACCTCTCACCAGGTTTAATTTGTTCTGTCTCTTACTGACCTTACCACCGTGGCAGGATGTGGGGAGACACGTTCCTGTACCCCACTACTGAGCTGAGGTGTCTGTACCTTGAACTGGGAGAGGAGCTCATCAGTGGCACTGGTGGACACTTCATTCTCTCGTGTTTCAGCCAGACGCAAAATCTCATCAATGTCCATCTCCTTCCAGTCAGAAAAAAAAAGAGTGATGAAGTGGAGGGTGGAGAACACACAGGAAATAAGAGGCTCTGAGAAGGTGCAATAGCCAACTGTGCTGATCTGAGCTAAATAAAGTATCTGCAGGGTGTCATCATGAAAGGCAGGGAGGAACTATCACAAGTGGTACAAAAGGGTATAAATAGGGGTGGGAGAAGAAAGGGAATGATCAAGGTTGAGCAGCAGGGAAAAATTCCAGACAGTGAGATGCATTAACTGGGGACTTCTTCCCGCAGGGAAAGCTCTGCTGCTCAGGCCATTAAGAGAATTGCTGAGAGCACTCAATAGAGGCAGGAGAGAGCCTGTGCTGACTTCCCTGTGCTGACTCCTGCCTCTCTAAGAGGCCAACCAAAAAAGGATGCTGAAGAAGTGCTCAGAGGAGGCAGGGAGAGGAGCCTGCAGCAGGCTGTGCTATAAGTAGGGAATGAACCCTCAGGAGCCAAGGGAATCTCTTGGTAACCATTACTACTCAACCCCAACAAGGCTCTCCCTGATCCCCCAACCCCAGAGCTGTCCTTCTTCAGCTTTTGTGGACTCACACATGCCCTATTCACTGACCTGCTCTCATGCACAGGGCAAGTACAAAGAGGGAGCAAACACACATGATTCCCCACGCAGAGGACCAGAAACAGCTATGTGATTTCAATTTCAAACTACCTGAGGCTCTGACTCTTCCCCTTCAAGTTCCTTGAAGAGATCTTCAGCTCCAAACTTCAGAATAGCTGTCAGCTCCTCTTTGTTAAAAGGATTTGAGCTGCAAGAACAAATGAGAAGGAAAATGTGTTTCAAGATGTTAAGCCAGCAGTGCAACAGCACAAAACTATGCCAAAGTTCTTCCTAATTAAATTAAGAAAGAAATTTTCTACCCAGCACTACAGAAAGCTTTTTTATTCACCTCTTTCCTGCTCTAGCACAGGCAACTACTGTGAACAAGTTCTGTCTGCTTGGGGGGAAATGTGTGAAGTCTGAGGTGACTGCAAAACTGCAGCTGTTCCACCACCAGTTTCCCTTAGACCAGGATGATCTCTTGGAGGAAGGCAGAAAGAAAAACAGGTAATGCACTAAAACTAGTTTTTCCTTCTGATCATCTTTATCCTATGTGTCCAAATGAATGGCTGCTTGAGTCAAATTAGTGGAAACTGCCATGATTTATTAGCCCCCTGCCCTGTTATCCTATCAAACAAATATTGTGAGGTGCCAGCAGGTGAAGCTCATCATGCCACACGCTGTACCAGGCATCTCTCCTGACACCAGCACTTACTTGGATCGCCCAGAGTTGTTGTCCAGAACAGTCCTGCCAGTGGTATCCATACGCTGGATCACCAAATGATCCAACACCATTTTCTTCTTGGCCCTCTCAATGATCTCCTCCTCGACTGTACCCTTTGTGACCAGGCGGTAAATGTTCACCTGAAGGGCAAGAGAGGAACTGAGCTGTTTCCTGGACCTGAACATGCTCTGCTCACACAGCCATGTAACCCTTAGTGGTTCTACTAACGTGGTCCCTTCCAAGCACAGATGTGTATTTTGGGGATAAAAATCCTAACATGCTTTTTGTATCTCAGGTAGATCAGGTAAAGTCGGGATGGTTAACACCAATCCTGCAGTGTGACTAAAAATCTTCTGAAACAATCATTCTAAATCCAAACCAGCACAAAACTTCTCACACATCTAGTGAAACCCTAGTTAAGGTGGATGTTCTACTTTCCAAGTTTTTGAGGGCAAGAAAGAACTGAGTCTACTAGGCTGAGAACTGTGATGCCACATGGTAGGTTCTTGTTTTTGAACCATGCTAGGATCCAAAGCAAACAGAAAAATCTGGCAAATTTGGTCTGATTTTTTGCTTCCTGGCTTTTAAATGAGCTTCCCTTGAGTTGGCAGAACTCTCTGGAGTCAGGCCTGGGGGCAAAAAAGACCATGCTTTCAGAAGTGAAGTGGGAGCCCATTTAGATGCCCCCAGTGAAGCCACAGAAAAAGCAACACAGTTAACTCTTCCCACCTGCTTCTTTTGTCCAATTCGGTGAGCCCGAGCCTGAGCCTGAAGATCATTTTGAGGGTTCCAGTCCGAGTCAAAGATAACAACAGTATCAGCAGAGGCCAAATTAATTCCCAGCCCTCCAGCTCGTGTTGACAACAAGAAACAGAAGTCCTGGGGGAAAGAAAAAAGCATCCAGGAGTTAGCAAGCCTGTAACTGTGGACATAAAATAGCAACAGTGACTTCAAAGCTATGCAAAGAAACACAGGGAGGGCTCTGTTGCATTTGTACTTCAAGAAGAGTAAGAAAGCAGAAAAAGGATTTCCTTCCCACACACCCTGGTCACTCAGGCTAAGTACCACTGGTCTTTAGTCTGAGGCACAAAATGCAGCACTGCTGGCAGGGTTGAAAGGTGCATTATCCCAGAAAGTGCCAGGAATGCATCCTTACAGGAGAGCAACACAAGCAGCTCAGGGAAAGGACACCTTGGAGCCACTCTGGAAGATCAGACACACTGCCCACCAGACTCCTACAAAGGCAGCTGTCTGAGGCTGCTGGGGGTGAGATCAGCAACCAACACAGAGTGTTTGAGTCACTGTCCAAGAGCGCCGGGTGCCAGGCTAGAGCCATGATACCTGAGCCCCAAGGATGCCACCAGGAGAGCAGAAAGGGAAGTTTCTGTGGGCATTCCTTCTCCTTTCCCACCAGCACAGCTGTCTCCTTCTCATTTATGTTTTTTAACTTCACCTACAGCCATAAAGTACCTAATTGTATCTTCTGTGTCAGCCAAGAGTCCCCCTCCAATCCAGGCTTCTGGAGCAAGGAAATGTATTTCACATGCCTAGGCTGACTGTGGCAAAAAAACAAGTGCCCTGCACCACTCACTCTGAGTCAGCAAGCCCAGGCAAGAGACTTTAAATGTCCTTTCCTATTATGCTGAGACTTTCAGCTCCAACACCAGACACCACTGCCTGCAATCCCCCTTTTGCCTCTGCCATTTCACATCCAAAACCACCTTCAGATTGGAAGAATGATTTAACAACCGTCTCTGTTCCCCAGACCATGGGGAGAGAACTGCTACCTTCTGGGTCTTCCCAGCCTCTCCAGGACCTGGAGATGTGCTGCTGCCGATGTGACTTTCAGCCCTGCTCTTTGGGTGTGGGGGATTTGAAGCAAGCAACGTGGCTAACTGCAAAACCTCCTCTATCTGAGCCTTTAGCAGCATCTGCAGATGTGAAAGAAGTGAACTGAGCTAACCCCCTCTTGGCAGACAAGACCTATGTCTCAGCCAGTCCCCCCCCTGAGGCAGGACAACCCCCCCTGAGGCAGGACAGTGCCCCTTGAGGCAGGACAGCCCCCCCTGAGGCAGGACAACCCCCCCTGAGGCAGGACAACCCCAGCTGTGGTACCTCAGAACCGTCAGCGTTGAAGTGGTCCAGCGCCTGCTTCCGGATCTCCCCTTTGATGGAGCCGTCCAAACGCTGGAAAAATCAACAAGAATGGTAAGAGAAAGGAGGTAAAGGAGCCCTGAGCAGCTGCTGCACACAAGTCCTGAGAGCCCTGCAAGACCCTTTCCCTGCCTGCAATATCTAATCATTAAAAATAGACACTGATTAAAAATAACTGTGCCGTCTGAGCCTGCTGTGAGGGCAGGAGGGGGGGGTACGCTCAGGCAACAGTCACACAGGGGGTGACACTGCAGCTCCTGTTACAGGCTGCCAGCCAGGGTCTCTGCCTTTGCTGTCCTCCCTCTCCTTGGGGTTTATCACAGGAAAGGAGGCAAAGCAGGGGCTGGTCACAGGAGGCATTTTGCCGTGATGGGGCCACACTGAAATGAAGGGACTTCCCACTTCCCTCCAGTGGATTTCTGTAAGCACAACCCATGAGCCCAGCCATGAACCTCTGGAAAAGTCAGTGACTCCCACTACCCTGCCTCCCCCCATATACTCTGCAATTTTCAGTGAGCTCCACTTTTTCTATGCTGATGTTTCTCACCTGAAAAGGGTAGTGTTTGATAGTCAGGTACTCTGCCAAGATGTCCAGCATCCTCACCATCTGGGAGAAGATTAGCACTCTGTTGCCTCTCTCCCTCAGCCTGGTAAGCAGCTTGTCCAAGAGAATTAGCTTTCCACTGCTCCTGACCAGAGACTGAAAGGAATAACCATCATTCCAGCTGATGCTTTCCAACCTTACACTTATGTGCACTACACAGACATACAGAGATCAGGTTCTTTTGGGCCCATGCTTCTCCTGAGCACCTCTAATCAAATCATCTGGATTTACACAGCAGGGGCCACAGGCAACATGAAGTATCCAAGACAGATCATACCCTGCATGTGCCTCTCACTCTAAATGGCCACAAAACATTGCTTACAGTGGAAGCAGAGGGCAGGAGAATCAGTGGCTCATTTGTGAGGACAATGGGAGGATCTTACTGGAGAAGCAGCAGACACCCAAGTTTCACCACATGCCCTCCTTGGTGGGAGGCAAGAAGAAATGGCCAAGTTAAGGAAAAGCAGTGGCAACCAAAGGTAGTGCCCACCTGCAGGGTCTCAAGGCCATTCTCCTTCTCGTTTTCCTCAGGAGGTTTGATAAGGTAGCAGTGGTTGCAGCACTTTTTCAGCTCCATGACAATGTTCAGGAAGCCAGATGTGCTCCCCCTCGTTCCCTTTGAAAGAGCTTTGTAGTTTCTTGTCAAAATCCACCTGCAGAGAGGAAAAATAAGAAGTTCAGATTATTTCACAGTGCAGATTGAGCACACAGGAGCCTAGGAGGAATACAACCAACCAGGGACACCTTGTTCAGGTATCAGTCTACTCTCCTCTTTCCATGTCTCTCTGCTTATTCTATAGGGTACTGCTGTTTCCTCACTAAAAAGTCTCATTTTATTTTCCTCTTGATATTACTACAGTTGAACACTAGAAAGCACCACAATTTTGCAGGGAGCTTGACTCCTCCAAGGAAGACATAGTTCTTGTCTTGCAAAGCTGACCAGTGAAACTGCATCACTCTAAAAAATCATCTCCAGTAGTCTGAAGATGCTTTTTTAGAGGAAAAGATACCACAAAATACTAATTCAGATTCCTGTCACCAAGCACCTGGTACTACAGGTGATGGCTGTCACATTACTTTCTGAAGGACACAGTACACTGAAACATCTTCCCACACAGAAAGATGTGCCTGTTGCTGCTGGCACTCCCAGTAACTCAATAAATGACTCACTTGTAATACTGCTTCTGCAAAGCAGACATTTCCACACGGAGAATCTGCTCCACTTTGGCTGGCAAAGATTTCTCCACATCCTTCTTCACTCTGCGTAGGAGAAATGGCTCCAAGACTTTGTGGAGGCTCTGGTAGCCATTCTCTCTGCCTTTCCCGTGATCCTCTTCAAAATCCTCCCAGAACTCAAACCTAGACACAGGAAACAAGGAGCAGAGAGGGGTCAGAACAACTCTTATCTTACAGCATCTATCAAATATGGTCCCACTAAACAAGATAGGAGATCATCAATGTCATGGAGATGCAGTGGGGGATGAAAGGTTCCCAGTGCTCTGGCTAACTGAACAGACTGGTGGCCAAGCTAGAAGCTCCCTGGGCTTCTTAGGTGCCTTCCTCACTTCTCATCTTTGAGATCCACACTGATCTCAGGACCCGAAATCCCAGGTTTTTCAGTGTGCTGCTCTACTGTCCCCTGCTGGCATTCACCTCGCAGCAGTTTCCAAACTTTCCATAGGTGCCTCCCCCCAGGCAGGGCTTTGTCAGCTAAAATGTGCTTTATACTGCTCTGAAGGCTTTTCTTCTCGATTGCTGCTTCCTCCAACAGCTCTGAAATGCCAAGATTTGCTCTTCTCCACTTGGGAGAACTTGAATCTTTCCATTGCTCTTTCTGTGATCCAACAAAAAGAACCTGGGGGACAGCTCCTTTTGCAGTCAAATATAATTCTGGTGAGATTTGGGGCTTGCTTGCCTTATCCCATTTTTCTTGAAAGCAATCAAAACAGTTGCTATAATGCAGACTTGCAAACCTCAGCCAGACTGCACCATCTTTGAGCAATACTCCTGGAGACTGCCATGAATTGGTTGGCAAGTGTGGCTGAACCACAGTGCACTGGAAACCTCAGAAATGGTTGAGATGATTGCTGAAAACAAGTTTAATTTTTTTGAGATGGCTCTAAGACAGCAGACAGATTTTGAAAGACACGTATTAGGTTTCCCCATTCAATGTGCTGCCAAAAATACTCCTTGTGTTAGTCATTTAACCTCTAATTTTCCCCACCAAGGTCTGCTCCCATTTCATTACTAACTCCACTGAGTTTAATTCAGTGATCTCTGCCATTCTGCACTCCCTCAAGCCTACTTACTGGGTAAGAAGGGAAACTGAGGTATTTTTTGAAGGACCAAAAGAAGACTTACTTCTCTGGCATGATGAAATGCAGCAGGGACCAGAGCTCTTTAAGTGAATTTTGAAGAGGGGTGCCAGTGATCAGCAGCCTGTGGTTGGACTTGAAATCAATCAGTGTTTTGTACAGCAAAGAATCATCATTTTTCAACCGATGGGCTTCATCCACAGCTAGAAAGGCCCAGTTAATACTTCCCAAAACAGCCTGGAGGAAAAAAAGAAAAAAAAACAGGCCTCAAGGAGATGCTGGGTCAGACAAACCCCACCACTTTGCATATGTCTCTCTCTCCATGGCCAGAAAGCAGTGCAGTGGGTGCTTTCCAGGACATCCCAGCCCAGCCCCAGTGCTGGATCCACCATCCAAGGAGTTGGGCTCCCAAGAGCTTCTTATTAACAAAATCTTGGGATCAAGATGTCTACACATGTTTTACTCCCTCCCTTCCAGAAAGGCAAGTTGAATATTTGCCATGTTGTATGGCACTCTTGGCATATCTTTTTCTCAGCTAATACTTCTAATCCACCTCTGCTTTACCCAGAAAGTGAAGTCCTCCCTCAGCCCCCTGTACACTTCCCTGTCCTCATGGCTCTGGAGTCCTGCTACAGCACTAACCCCACTGGAGCTACTCCCCACAGGACAGCTGACAAACAAGCCTTTCAAGTTAAGGTAACCCGAGAGTTCTGATTTTAATTTTTTTTTTCATTAGTATGAAGTTTCCTGTTTTCTGACAGGACTGAGTGATGCACTGAAAGGGCTAATGAATATTTACTAAGCCAACAGATCTTTCCTAAGTGTAAAAATTAGTTAGCACTGTGGCCAATGATTTGGTGTCATGATTTTTCCTCTCAGCTGCCCTAAATTAAACCATGTAATGTCCAGCTACCACCCTGCCTGGTGTTTTTTAAGTAAAAATAATAACATAACTGTGCAGTATGGAAGTGAAGACACTGTAACAGGTGTTCATATTCTCTCTGCATTACTGGCAAGCAAAAGCAAACAGTAGCTGCACATTCTCTATCCCCACAGAAGGAAGAGGTGAAACCCACTAGCTGTGGGCTGGCTTCCCCCTCTGCAAGCAAGAGGAAGTCTAACTAAAAACATCCTTGGAACATTACTCACCTTATCCTTGAGGAGGATCTCATATGTTGTGATAAGTGCATTGAATTTCAGCCTTTTAGACTGAGAGTGGATCCACTCATATTCACGTATCTGTGTGAGGAAACAAATGTTAACTTCAACCAATGTTATTGCAAACTAAAGAGTTAACAGTAATTGTTTTAGTGTGGCTATAGCCAAAGCCTCCAGTTGTTCAAAGCCCTGTTGCTCAAGGTGTGATCTGATGTGCTCAGGGTCCCCAAGGAGCAGCTTGTTTAGGGCACAAATGGTTTAACTGCCCTTGCAACTGGTAAGAAAGTAAAGTCAAATTTAACTTGGTGTTGTGACATGACCCTCATCTGCCAGATGAACACATCATCTCACTACTGACACCACCAGGCTCACAACATTCCTGTGTGTCATCATCTGAATAATTCAGAACACAGGAAGCAAGCACTAGTCCTTACTGCAGCATGTTTCAGCCCAGTACAGTACTGGTTTCCAGACCCCCTGAGAGAAGCCAGAACTCTTGTGCTTACTCTAAGAGGGGAAATAAGGCAGAATAGTCCCTGCAGCAGTGAGTTCCACCCAAGTGCTCAGTTCATAACTCTAGCTTCCTGCAGTGCTTCCAATACTATCCATCAGCTTCTCCAGCAGAATATGTGTCACACACTCCACAGAAGCTGCTGCTTTGCTCCCAGCATTTCTAGCCAAACCCCCCCTCCCTTGCTGCCTGGTTACACACCATGTTCCTGCTCATGAGGTCTCCAATGTAAACCACCACATTTATCTCAGGTGCCCACACATCAAACTCCCTTTGCCACGAGGTGAGAGTGGACAAGGGCACCACCACCAGGAAAGGGCCATACAGCTGGTGCTGATGGAAGAGGTATGACAGGAATGATATTGTCTGAATTGTCTTGCCCAGGCCCATTTCATCAGCCAGGATCACACTGTTGTTCCTAAGAAAGAAGAGAACAAACATGAATCATGTCTGAGTGTGTGCTTCCACCACTGCTAATGCACTGTGTGCTCACAAGAACAGCAATCCACAACAGGGACAGAAAGGGGGCAGTGCAGAAACATTTATTATTAACATCACTTGCAAATGGATCCCAGGGACATCCAGACTGTACATAGTAACATAACTAAGATAAAAGACTATGATCATCCCAAACAGCCAAGCAAGGACAAAGGCAAAGAGAGAGAGGAGTCAGTAGCTTAATTTGAGAAGGACATTTCTTGAAGACTTCAACAAGAGTGGAAGTATGCTGAGCCAGAAAGCTTTTCCTTTCAGTTAAGGCAATGGAAAATTAAGAATTGATATGTAGGAGACACACAAAAGAGCCAAGTCCAGCATGTGAACAGGCTCAGACAGGGAAAATACCTCTTACTTTCACACAATATATCTCAAGTTCATGCTCTAGGTACCTCCTGCTTGGAGTGTCTGCAATACAGCTGGGTGTGATAACATTCAAAATGCTTCAAGATGCAGAAGCAGGGTGGGTAAAGACCTCAGTTAAAAAGAAGAGGAACAGAGATCCTACCAGGACAAAAGCCAGGAGACAAAATGAGTGTAGCATCTGTACATACTTGCACCATGAGTGAGCAAGCCAGTTGAGCCCCTCCAGCTGGTAATCTCTCAGCTCCAGGTTCTCACTGCCAATGTAGGAAGGCTGTTTCTTCAAAGCAACAAACCTCGGTCTCTGCTTCAATACCTGGAAAAGAAGATGCTGTAAGCTCACTGAAGAAAGCCAAATAAGGTTGAAAATTCAGCAACTCAGGCTTATTTGTTCATTGGTTAATAACTGTCCACGTTTTCCTAGCCAGTGCTTATGTCTACAGTTCAGAAAACCACTCTGCAAGCATTATGTTTTGCCTGCTCTCCTCTGCTCTAAGGACCAGGGCTGGGAGCCCCTCTCCAAGAATGCAGTAAGCTGTACATAATGTACATTACATGGAACAAGCTTCACTTTCTTTTTGTCCTTTTGTTTTTCCTCTTTTCCTCCCATTATCTCTGTCCCTCTCCTCCACTCTAAAACTGCCTCTTTCAGGTTCTCTCTTTTCCCAGGTATGCTGTTTTTGCATCCAAATCATCATACTGCATTTCTGCAATAGTTCCTTCTGAGAAGGAAGCACTTTGCAAGGATAAAGCCTCCCATTCCCAGAGGGATGTTACGTTCTCACTGTGCACAGAGTACGTGAAACCAAAAGGGGGTTCACATCCCTTCCTTAAGTACAATTCCAGAACAACCACCAACCTCTCAAAACACTGGTGGGATGGTAAAATGCTCTCTGACATTTATCCTAATCAAACTTCACATTTCCACTGCTTGTATCACCATCCAGCCTGGAGAAACCCAGCAAGAGGAGAGAAATGAAGCAAACAAACCTTGCAGTCCCGGGTGGGAATTGTTTTAGAATTGTTTCGATTGTTGAAGCTGTCAATGCAGTGCTGAAACTTCTTGCTTATCAGAGCCTCATCTTCCCAGCTGCACTCAGCATAGGGCAGCCCCATCCACTTACACAAATATTCGGGGTCATTCGAGGGTGTTTTGCGACTGTTTGCTGCAAAACATGCAAAAAAAAAGGCCAAACCTTAGCAAGTATTTTTCTGTGGCTGACCCACAAGTGTGGTTCACAGGCGCAGTCTGAGCCACCCGTGCAACCACAAAACACAGCTCAGCTAGGGGGGAAATTTTAGAGGGACCCAAAAAAATGTTCTTTTACCTGGAAAATCTGAATGTCCTGGCATGGACTTGCTGGTCTTCACAGCTGTGTTTGGGGACAGAAGGGAAGGAAGGGTTTGAAGCACAGGCAGCCAGCAGAGGGAGCAGGGCAGGCAAACTGTCACTGCCACACACCCCAGGAGATTTTGTAGGAATTGTATTGGAAATAGGTTGAGCAGCTCCCCAAGACTGTTGCCAAAGCAACTAGATGCTGGCACCTCTGACGTGACTGTGGTATTATTGAAATGCTCACTAAGTCCTTTTTATTTTTAATAAGTAATCAAGAAATCTAACCCCTGAGGTGCCTTGCAGCCTAACCACGTTCTCAACCATGACCCAGAAAGTGGTCCTCACAAAAGCCAGGCCTGTGCTGCTGCTTTAAATGGAAACACCTTCCATACCAAGGACTGAAGTCAAAGAACTTCAGCATCAGCAACTTCAGCATCTCCTTGGAAAACAGTCTGTCATACTCCAGGCAAGGAGAGCAATTGATTTGTATTGCTTGTAAATACAACTCTGTAAACCTGGATTTCTGCTCTACAAATTCCTGAATTCCACACACTAAAATACACTTAACAACAGGCTTTTGTCTCCAGAGATAGTGGAGACAGGGAACTAGAGAGAGATGTACATTCATTCTCCTGGCATTGAAGTTTCCACTTCTTACTCCACCCTTTTAAACAAGTGTTGGATTCACTTACCAATCACTCTCTCCACTATTTGATACTGTTTGTTCAGCTCTGAAGCTAGTTCTTGTTGGCAGTTGAAATATTCCACATCTTCAGGTGACACCTTGCCCAGCCTAGACGTGAAAAAAAAATCAAAGGCTTCTGTCATAATGCTTATGGAGGCCACAGTGAGAAATTCTACTTTCCTGTATGTTTCTGTCATTCAGAGAAGCAAACTACTGAAGCAAACTACTACTTATATGACATGCTTCTTAAAGCTTCCTATAATTATAAATTGTTACTGAGAAGCAAATGTCATATGTTCATACTGACTCCCTGTTAAATGATGCCTTACTCTGCTGCAAAAATCAGTCTTCAAAACACAATGAAACAGAGATGGAACTGCTACTCCATCTTTATCACTTTGGAAATACATTGTAGCTCCTCTTAGTGTTCCTGGGGAGGTTGGATATATACTGATGCCAAAACTTACATACAGACAAGTCCATAATTTGTAGGAGTTCATAAAGCTACAAGTCCCTATGATACCTCCTGGGCTAAGTGCATCCATGCACCATGTATTTGTTGTCAACTACCCCAATTCTTAGGCCTGAGAACTGGCAATACTGGATTTCAGGCCTCTTCCTCACTCTTTCAACACCATGGCCACAGACATCATCTCTGTGAGAAAGGATGTTCATCAGTAGGCAAAGAGAGAAGCCAGTGTTGTGCAGTGCAAACAGTTGCTTTGGATGAAACATGCTTTGCAAGAAAAAAATCAAATGTTTCCTGTCATGATTCTGCAAACCTCTGGCTAAGAAAAGACTTGCCCAAGGCCAAATCACTGGTTAAAGGAAAGCATACCATTGCTTGATCTCCTCCTCCTTTTTCTTGAAGTTCTCTAGCTTTTTCATGCCCTTCACTTTCTGCTGCTGCAGGGACTCTTCACTCTCCCATGTGCTATGGATATATGACCAGCCTTTCCATTTGATCAGGTACTGAACTTCCCCTTCATCCTTTTCAGGATCAAAGTCAGCACTTGGGTTGCCATTGGCTTCAGTTGCATACACTGTGGTGGAAGCACCAGTGGCTGCAAAAGAAATCAGGCTGCAGTTGGTACCTTTGTTATCTATCAAGCACTGGACATGAACTGCATTACAGCAGAAAGTTATTTTTCTAATACATCTTTTGTGACAGCACAAAAAATATCCTACAGATTCTACAACCCAGTTAAAACAGGCACACAAAAGTTTTTCATAGACAAGAATCTTTTAAAACTCTGTCATAAATCTCTTTAAGTATAATTCAAAGGTCTCTTGAATATGTTCATGACTGTTCCATTTTACAAAAACATTTTTGTAAAGCTATGAGAACAAAACTTTGGCTTTATTTTCATTATGGCTTTGTCAATGGAGCTATGAAAATTCACTCTACAGGAAGATCTATTTTATATTTCAAAGAAAAGCAAAAACTGGAGAACAATGACTGCATCTTCAAAATGTGTGCATGCTCAATGAAAGCTGTGAAGTGCATAAACTTGACATTTTAGGTTTTTCAATTCTACATTTAACAAAAGCTGCTATTATTCTTAATTAAGAGGCATAGAGGCAAGGGTGAAGAGTGCTGAAACAACCCCTGAAGTTGCAAAAGCACTGCACCAGCTCAAAAGTAACTGTGAGTGCACATGATTGACAGCAGAAATAAAGGCTTTTTCTCAAACTACCCACCTCCTTTTTTTCCAAGTCTGATGTCCAAGACTTTCTCAATAGTTTCACTGTTGTCTTGCTGTTCATCAGCTCCTTCCCCAGTCATCTCTATCAGGTCATCAGAATCCGTCTCAAAATCGTCATCTTCTTTGTAGCTGAACACAACCAAAACCAAATTGATAAAAAGCACTTGGCTCTTCCCAGTCCAGAAACACACAGAATGGCATGGACTGGAGCAACAGATCAGCATTTACCCTGGGGTTCAGTGCATGTTCAGCACATGCAATTCCTAAGTTAGGAATTCAGTATTTTTCCATGGGACACTCAGCTATACTTTAGCAGACTAATACTCTGTCTTGTCCATGTAGTTTTATTGACCATGGCCAAGACCAGATGCTTCATAAGAAAGTGGAACAATCCCTGCAGCAGAAGCAAAGCCATCAGCAGAGAAATTCTCCTCTCTATCTGATGGAAGATTATTTTATGTTTAATAACAGAGGTTGCAGAGCATCAAAAGGCTGCATGAGTGCCTACACTGCCCTAGGACCTACACTTCTCTTCTTTGATGAATATTCAACCACCAATAATATTCTTTGTGGCTCTTTGCAAGCACATTATTAGGATTGCCAAAAGGTGAGAGGGCATATTGAGGAATGGAGAATGCTTTAGCTCCACCATGTCCCGATGCCCTGTCCCAAGGCACTACCTATCAGCCACTCTCAGACCATTGGTCCAGTCTAGCACAGCTCATTTTACTCATCTTAATCTTATTATTTGTAATTCTTAATCTCATCTGAGAGTGTTTTAGAAACATTAAAACCTGCTCACAATTCTCTTAAGAGGAGCTGATTCTTTACAGATGGCAAAGCAGGTAAAGTGAAGTCACATGTACACAGTATGAACCCATCAAAAGAACCACATCTCAGCCAACAGATGGGTATCTGCAAGATCACACAGGGAGACAGTGCCTAGGACATGGAATTTGGGGTGCCTTCCCTTTCCTATCCAGGCAGCTCTCATCAAATAATTCCATACTTCTGGATACCTGACATTTTTGGCTGCTCTTCGTCGGGTTTGTCTCTTGGGGGCCTCATCATCTTCGTCGTCATCATCATCTTCAGATGAGTCTGGTTTCTTTTTCTTCTGGCCACGCTGGCCTTTGTGAACCTTTTTAACACTGGGTTTGGTCCCTTTTCTAAAATCAGAGTAGAAAGCTATAACACAGTGTGTTTTATCTAAGCATCCACATTAATAAGTTTTCAAGAAAACATGAATCTCAGTTATTTGATTCCTAGGGGTTCAGTCTGCTCTAACTACCATGGAAACCACTGCATCACTCACTGGAGCATGCAATGGGTAGATGAGAGTCATTAGGTCCTAGGTGTATTAGGTTGTAAACAAAGGGAATATTGCAGAAAAACCCCACATTCTTTAGCAATAAACAGAAACTACCTCTCCATCCCAGCACGTCCAAAAATGACATACACAAAAAAACCCAGACAGACTGAACCACCCACTCCTTACCTCCTTTGGGCAGGTCTTCTTGCTTTAACTTTCTTAAGTTCAGGCTCACTCTCCCCACTACTGCCTTGCTCGCCTCCATCTTCATCCTCTTCTTCAGCAGAGACCTCTCTCTTCCATTTATTTCTGTGGTCAGAAATGCAGATGATGAAGGGCCATCAGATTTCAATACCAGTACTTGGCAAACCATCTAGGTTAATACTAGCAGGCCATGATTACAAGTTGTTCAAAACTGCACTCTTGGTTGGCCAGTGCAATGCCTGGGGGATTTTATGGTGTGATTCTCTGCTTTTAGGGCCTCAGTCCCTTGGGTTGCAGTACACCCAGTGGCAGCAATATCTTGAGTGGGGGTGGCCCTTTACACACACTACAACATCTAAGTGCTTGGGGCAGAGCTGCACTTCTTACAACTGGGTGGGCAAGAGCTTCAATTTATATATATTTTTCATTTCCACTTCTGTATTTTCTGAAAGGAACTGGAAAAAATTTAAAAAGTGTTAACTTGCATTTATGGAGTTTAAGTCACAACATGCTCTACTTGTAGCACAGAAAATGCAGCAAGAAGTCTCTTGCCACCTAAATTCAGGCTATTAACAGTTTCCAAGTGTGAAGCCAAATCACACCAGACCATTAGTGGAAGGAATTCAGAGCAAAGCTGCAGCTCTGGAAAGCCCTTTGAAGGAGCCCCTTCCCTCCCTAAGGGGGTGTGGGGAGTCCACAGGGATTACTCTTTCTCCCCACAGGAGGTCCATACTGCCACAGTCTTCTCTGTGCTTTATTACCTTCCCTCCTGTACTGATGTGTACACTTAAGAGAAAAATTAAAAAGACAAACAGGAGAAAGGAAGCTGGTAAGCATTCTGCATCAGGCAACTTGTAGTTTCCTTCGGTTCACTTCAGTATTTGGAAAAACTAGAAGGTACTTATTAGATGAAAAAGGGAAGTGAAATATGAATGTAAGTGAACTCAGTTGTGGTGACAAAAAATCCCCCCTATGGAAGTTCTTTTGTTTTAGTAGAGGGCTATAAAAGAGGCTAATAACTTGGCATTTTATTCTCAATGATAAAGGTAAGAGGAGCAAATACTAAAACTTCTGAGTATCCACAAAGGAGAGTAAGTATCCTGGTGGAAAAGTGAAAGACTGGCAACAGAAAGTGAACCTGACTGGTTCAGATTCTGTTACAAGCAAAGTGAGAAAATATAAACAAAAGGAAAGTTGGGAAATTGCATCCATCTGTAGATTCATATTTATACTTCAGTTTCAGTCAGCCTGGAAATAATATATTTGTTTCACAAGCTCTCTGTGTTGGCAATGCCTACCAAACAATGCAACACTATTATTCTGAAAAACCAAACCAGACAGAGTACCACCATTCAAAATTCTTTCCATGGAAACTTACGTTCTTTTCACTTGCTTCTGGCCTCTTCTTTTGGGGCTCTCATTTTCAGATTCACTACTTGCCTTTAATTGAAAAGAAAGAAAATCAGGTTGTAGACTTCACTCTGGACTCTCTCTCCCTCAAGGCTGCAGCTGCAACATATGGCACATGGTCTGAGCTTGGACACAACCTGACTGCTCTTCCACTGCAGTGCTGGAAGGATGCTCTGGTGCAAAGGGGCTGCAGAAGAGCAGCCAGGACTGTCCCCTCCGTGGTACCCTGGCTGTAGGGTCAATGCTGCTGTGTTTTCAGTGCAAGGAAGACAACTCTCTGCAGAAAAGCTGGAGAACCCTACTACAACATTAGTCCTGGACTCCCTGAGCTGTGACCCACCTACCCCTCAGCACCAACTTCCACCACCTGGCAGCTCTGCAACCCCCCATGGGTTACAAAGCCACAGGGTGAATCTGACCCACCAAACCTTGCACTCTCTGGCACTGGAGGCAAAACCTGTCCCGGAGAGAGAGAAAATGGCTCAGCTGCTGCTCTCCTTCCATCACCTCACCTCTGTAGGCACTGCTCCTGCCTGATGTTCAAGAACCAGGCAGCAATGTGACAGAGTTTGCTGGGCAGTGTTTTCAGGACCTGCCTCAGTGCTGAGATGTAGCTACTTTACAAGGCTGCTAACCCCAAGTGCTGAATCCACTTGAATGAGCACCCCCTTCCCTGCCATTTCAGCAGCAATCTTGCAGGATTTGGGGGCATTCAGGCTCAGTTTCTGTGACTGCAGAAGCTTTCTCAGCCACACAAATACATTATGATCTCTGCTTTCATTAGTGAAACTGCTTATAAGGAAGGAAATTTTTATCAAGACAGTATTCTCATCACAAGAGTGTGCTTTCTTTCCTGTGTTTTCCTCCTACAGCAAAAGTCAGTGAGGACCTGACTGGGCCAGTACCACGTCCTGCTGCTTTCCTTCCTCCTAATCCTCCAGCAGTGCAGCATCTGGCTAAATGTATCTGTCCTAACTACCTGCTGTACCATTTTAAAAGCAGACCTTTTACAAAGGCATACAGCTATAGAACAAGGGTAATGTCTTTAAACTGGAAGAGGGTAGGCCTAGATGAGACATTAGGGAGAAATTCTTCACTATGGAGGTGGTGAGACACTGCCACAGGTTACCCAAAGAAG
Source organism: Florisuga fusca (assembly GCA_038090715.1). Lineage (NCBI taxonomy): Eukaryota > Metazoa > Chordata > Aves > Apodiformes > Trochilidae > Florisuga > Florisuga fusca. Next base: position 6,078,622 of record JAAWXA010000037.1, read on the forward strand.
CTGTGAATGAATCCCTGGAAGTGTTGAAGGCCAGGTTGGATGTGGCTTGGAGCAACCTGGTCTAGTGGGAGGTGTCCCTGCCCATGTAGGGTGGTTGGAACTTGATGATCTTTCAGGTCCCCTCCAATCCAACCATTATGTGATTCTATGATTAACTCCTACAGACCAAGAAAGCTAAAAGAAATCTTGAGGCAGACTGTAAACAACCCCATTTTGTAAAAAAATAGTCAACCACAAAAACACATGACCACACACCTCACCCAAAGATGACTTCACATTGTACACTTGCCCCCAAAAACACAAGTCAGCAGGGAGATGACTGGAAAAACAATGTGAGATTTCTAAAGGAGTATTAAAATGACAGAAGTAGCCTCCAAGACTGCTTGCACTACACACTTGTTGATTATCTGCTGCTTCATACTGCTTTGTACCTCAGAATCAACTTCAGCTCTAGATACCATCTGTCCATCACCAGGAGCACCTCAGTTTCCATCTCCAGGTACACCCACCACGCTCCTGGATACAGCTGAGCAAAGCTCACAACCAAGAGCTGTTCACACAATTTTGGGGAACATTGTGAGCTGCAAGATGAAAAAGTCGAGGCTTTGGAGAGCCATGTCCTTCCCCATCTGCTTTGTTTCTGCATTGTTTCCATTTTCCAGCTTTCCTTTCACCAACAAGAATTTCCTTCTCACTTGCATCAGTGTTTCCTTTAAAATACACTGAAATTCTGGATGCTACAGTAGAGGGAAAGCTCTGCTGAATTTCACTGTGGTTTGGTGTCAGATGTGCATGTGACAGATGCTGACCTTTTGCACTGTATCTTACTGCAAACTGTACTCATCCATGTGTTGCACAGCCCTGGTTCATAGACCAAGAATTCAGGAAGCAAATGACTGGCAAAAATCACAGAGAGCCCTACCTGCCCTTGCAACATCATACCACAGATTTCAGTTTTGTCATAGCTAAGTTTCAAAGTCCTCCATTTTCTTTTTCAATCACTTATCCACTTCATGAAGAGTGCTGCTTTGCCATTCCAGTTTTGCCATGTTTTTCAAGAGCTGTCTCTCCATGGGCATTTGCTTTTTGCTGTCTTTTGGCAAGCCATGAGAGAGGTGGATTTTTCTTCTGCGCTGCGTCAGAGATTAGATTGGGAGAAAACCAAATACAACCTTTGGCTCTTTGAAACTAACTCCACTTTTTTGCCAAAATCTTTTTCAAGTTTCTGTTATCCACCTTCCTAAAGCCTTTACTGTTCCTCTGCTCTGTTGCTGTCTCTACACAAGTGATGCTCATCTCTCAGTGACACGTCTTTTCCTCACTTCTTTCTGCCTTCAAAACTTTAACTTGTGACTGCAATTCAGCCACCTTCAGTTACATTTTACAAAGACACCATTGTCTCTTTTTTGGATGCACGTCAAGCCCAGATCTACCTCCTCTGACACAGCCAGTCCCCAACCTGAGTCATCTGCCTGCCTTGTGCTCCCACATCCTCCCTACCCGAGTGCCTGGAAGTGCCTGGAAGTGCCATGCCTGCAGCCCCACAGCCACCACTGACTCAGCCTCTCCTCCCACTCCCTCGCCTACCACCAACCTCTGCCTCCTTCTCACCAGCTCCTCCTGCTATCCTGATCCTGGGGTGAGAGGTTCCAGCCCCTAGCTGGAAGCTGCTTTCTACCATTTTGTACAGAAACAACCTCTTTTTTTTTCCCCCCCTCATTTTAGCAACCTCTTCATGCCACGTAAATCCACATTTTAGGTCTCAGCTGCAAAACTCTACGCTGAATTTTGCTCAGATCAGCCCAAGGGTGAGATTTGTACTTCTTCCCTGGACTCTACAGCACAAACAGAGCTTGTGCTTTTAACACCCTATTATCTCTGTAACCCACAGGCTCCAATTGGCGGTAAATTCCTCGTTTAAGGAAATGCAGATGATAACCAGAGAGCTGGGAGCACACTAGCTCCAGAGCGTGCACCTGAGGTCCCATCTGCACTCCAGCCTGCCACCCACCCTCATCAGGAAACAGACCAGTTGGGAAATCACATGCAACTTCAGTTTAATAACATCACCACCCTTAATGGCACAAGCTAAGGTGACAAAATCCATCTCCACTCCCCATTGGGGTTCTGCCAGCCCAAGAGCACACTCCTCACTCTCAGACCCTGTGTACCAGCACTGCCAAAACTCTCCTGGGCTCAGGCTGCCCCTCTCCGGTGCTGCTCTGGCCAAGGAGGAAGATAAGTTGCCTTCCCCAATTCCCCATCCCCCTCCCAAAACCTATATACCTGTCCAACTTATTCTTGCACCACTACTTCCAGCTGGACAAGGAACTGGTATTTTATAATTTGCTTTCCCCACCTCCCACTGAAGAAATCATTCTTCCCTCTTCATGCCAAGCTGACTCCCCACATCTATTTTTTCTCTCTCCCAGCACTTCAAACCTGCAACTTTTCCTAAATTCATTTTGCTGGGGATTTTTGGGGAGCAGTGCTGTAGAAGATATAACAATGCTGTGTATGTAGCACCAAGCAGGGCAATACAGCTTATCCATTAACATCCCTCCCTGCTGACCCACGGCAAGAGAAACAGAGACTTAAGGCCATTAGCATGGTCCAGGAGAGCTGCTGAGCTCATGATGCCTACTAGGAGAGACTGGCTTAAACAGAGGCAAGAAATACTTCAGACTAAAGTGTTTCAGGTGCCGGGCAGAGCCCTGGAGCCCTCTCCTGAGTCAGCCCTGCCACAGGGAGCCCTCAGGCACCCATCCCTGCCACCATCGAGACCGGGTTGTGGAGATATTTGTATCCATTTGTATTTTTTGTTCTCCATCCCGTATGTTATGGCTTTTCCTCTGTTCTAGTTAATCTGTTTCAAAATTTTTTCAGTTACCAACTTGAAGCCTATCGTCCTTATTCCCCTCGTTCCTCTGGGAAGGTGGAGGGGGCATAATAGAGAGTAATTCTGTCGTCGGGTTTTTGGTCTGCCCAAACTGCTAAGCCGTGACACAGAGGCCAAGCTCTACAGCTCCAGAAAAGCTGGAGAATCTCAGCTTGCCAGGCTCGATTTCCTACATCTGCTGAAGTTCTGTCTCCTTGCTAGATGCTTCTAGCATCTGAACTTTTCAGCAAAGACATGAGTCAAAGCATAAATGAAAACGCAAATGAGAATTTCTTTTTAATAATAAAACCAATCCTATTTTGGGAAGACCTGTGGTAGCCTCTCTCTCACAGAAAAGATGCACCAGGTCATCAGCAACTAACCGTCCTTTTTATAGCAAAAGGACTGTGTGTGTTCTGGGCACATTTATTTCTCAACTGCCTGAGCATATTCTGAAAGGCACCTGGCTCTGCAAATCTCACTTCCCCCAGCTGGAACCTTAATCTGATTTATTAACTACAATGAAAATACACAAGCAAGTACTGTTTTTACTAAAAAACCTCACATGTGCTCATATTGTTGGAGACTGCTCTACTTCTTAAGCAGCTCTGTACCCCTATGCAAAACTCCCACTTTCACTTCCCATCTTTCCACCCAGTTTTGATAGCAAGTTATCACCCTCTCTGATTGCAGCTCTGAGACCTACACAAGGTCCTCAGTGGTCTCTGGGCAGTTTCCAGAGGGCAGCCATCTCCTAACACAGGAAGAACCCTGACACAACAGCTGGTCCCAGAGGACAGACTTAGTGGTTGAACAGTGCCCCAAAAACTGAACCTCCTCCCCTGGGCAGGGTGAGTGTGGGGAGGTGTCAGGGGTGGTTCTTGCTCTGTGCTCTGCCTGCCACGCTGTCTGGGCAGTGCAAGTTTGCCAACACTGCAGAGAAGCATCAGGGAAGGAAAGCAATCAAAAGCTCCCAGACACAGTGCTGCAAGTCCCAAGCAGCAAGCAAGAAGAGCAGGTCACTGGCGGTGGGATTAACCCTGTAAAAGTAAAAACCAATCTTTAGAGGTGTTAAGTGCCTTGCCAGCTCCAGCAGCAGCAAGGAGTGCTCAGCACCATGCAAGCTCGAGCTGTACTATTTCCTCTCTCTTGGCTTTTAGGTCTTCCAAAGCAAGACTTTCCATCTGCTGCTGCTCTGTGGGAGGCCCCAGCACATGCTCCTGACATGTCACACCCTCCATCAGACTCTGCTGCAGTTGTGAGGTGCCCCACACTGTTGCTTTGAGGAAAGAGAGGGGAAGGAGGTGGTCCAATTGGGTTAATTTTGACTTTCTGCTTCACAAAGGTGGCAGTGAGGTCATTTGGAGAATTGGTTGGTTGGTTGTTTTTTTTTTTTACAATATTTTGTGGTATAGCAAAGTTTTCACATCTCAAATGTATTTTTTTTAACTTTGTTGTACATTAAGTAATAGGAAATAAAAGATATTGAAAAAGAAAACAACATTTGCAAAACCACGTAATATTGTAAAACAAAAAAATGTCAGGACTTACCTGAGCCCCTGAGAGGGCACTGGGCTCTGCAGCGGAGCTCTGTGGTGGGTGTGACATTGCCAGCACAGTGCATGCCAGGGCATCACACAAGAGAGGTGGCCAGGAGCCTGGGCTTTGCAGAACTTGAAAAGGAAAACAGAAGCCAAGTCAATGACAGGGCCCAAGCCCCTTCCTATCCTGCTGCTACGTGGGACATTCAGCACAGGAGTCTGGAGGGGGGGACAAGCGGTGGCAGTGAGGGTGTCACATGGCTCAATAAGGCACCAGAGCAAGGAGCTGGAGAGCTGGAGCATCCAACTGTACAGTCATGACTGTCAGAGAGCACTGCTGGGCTGTGAGGCTGCTGAAAACCTGAGAAATTCTCTTCAGATTCCCAAATGTGTGGTTTTGTGCCTAGCCTTAAGCCACAAGCTTTACTGTCGGTCTAAATGTGTCTGTGGTTTTCTTTCCCCTCTGTTACAGCTACTCAGCTTTTACAAAGACCTGCAGATCAAAAGTTCTGTGAAAAAGCCTGTTAGATGCAAATAAAGGTGGCAGCTAATTCCTGCATCTTCAGAAAAAAAACAATGTTCTGGAAAAGGAAGAACTAGAAAGTTTGACTGCCAGGCTCTGACCTCTGTCACCTCAAGCTGAAACAGAATACTTCCTGATATGCAACTAAAGAAAAGTAACTGTTCATAAAGCTGAACACACACCAATACATTTATCAGCATGATCCATTCCAGTATAGGCAACAATGCCTGTTCCATTTTTTTGAGGTGCTTCTGGGAAGCTTCCTTTATTTCTGGTTGGATTTGTGCCGTGTCTTGTTTCGGTTTTGCTTTTTTTTACATAGACTCATTCTCTCCAGAGAATAGACATTTCTACAGCAGAGCATGACTTGCATTATGCCCCATTCCAGCAATCAGATCAGTGCCTGCAGCTCTCAGCTCCCGCAGTGTCCTGATGACTCCAGAGGTCTCAAGATCCAACTGCAGGACTGGGATTAACTGTGAGCACCACCATCTACACATCAAGATAGTGCTCTCTGTTATCGAGGCAATGCAGATGAGACCTGCCTCTGCTCCCTGCATTGGGATGGTTTTATATGTTCAGTAATCCCTTATTCTTTTTTTTTTTCTTCTCATTTTCTTACCTCATCTTTTATATTAAATCGCGATGGCTCTTGTCTGCTTCGGTTTGATCTCCTAACCCCATAAACATCAGGATATTCTTCCCACATCTGCAAAATAAACAGACCATCAGGCGGCCTGCTTCACCCCAATTAGTTCTGACATTCTAGAGAAGTTTGATAGTCAATGTTTTTTAAAAAAAAAAACCAACAATAAAAAATCATTAGCAAAGCAGCAACCAGCAGAGGACACTTTAACGAACTGGCTGAAAAATAATTATTTTGGGGTATTTGGTAATGCTCTGAAGTGGTATGTGTTCTCTCAGCATTATCTTTATAGTGGTCCATCTTTCTACCAGGGTATAAATAACTCTTTAGGTCATTCTGGCTGAAGGACTAAGTGTTTAGACATCCAGCCTCTGCCAGCAATGGTGCTGAAGGCAACAACTTGCACGTGGAATGAATGGATGTATGTAATACGGATACTGTGACAATGTACCGACATAAAGGGACAATTCCCTGTTGCTAACAGCCTCCAACACAACTCCTTTCCAGAGGTAAAACCCCACTCACTGCCTGAAATGAGACACCACCAGCAGCAACTTCAAAAGGGAATTCTGTGGCCCAGTCTGGATAGCACATGTACCAGGGCACCGTGTCCCTTAGTGAGGGGGCAGGACTGCTGGTTCTTCTGAATGCACTGATGCAAATGTGGTTTGGCAGCACAGGACATGTGGATGTGCAGAGCCCACTACTGGAAATGGTTGTGCTCTATTTGCTGTAACCAGGCCCTAAAGAGTTGAATACACTGAGCTGAACAGCATGCACTTGTTCTTGCTGGATGGGTAGAAGGGGGAGGCAAGAACTGATGCCCTGATGGACATGAATGCAGAGCTGTGCTGCTGACACAGGACACTAGAAGATTTAGAGGGCAGGTACAAACCAACACACCTTTCAGACACCTACACCAGTCCCCTCAATCCCTCAGCAGAGCTTATCCTTTTCCAGTTTTCTAAAGCTACTAATTTCCTTCTGCTCCTCTCTCCCTCCAGTCCTCAAACGTCACTGGAAGCCACTAACAGGAAAAGGAAATAAAATCCACAAGGCTGCAGCCCAGCAATTTTTCTGCTGCTGTTAAAGGAGTGATGGGATAACACTGCAATAGACAGATAGTGAAGGTGTGTATCTCTTGGGCATACTGGTACAGAGATAAATTCACATAAAAGAAATACTCCCCAAGTCATCTGAAGAACCTGTCTTTTCATCTTTTAAATGGCACCAGTTTTGGATAAAGGACCAACTCCCATGACAAATCTGAATAGCACCTAATGCAAATTAATCTCACCTTCATGGGTGTAGCTAGACAGAAATATAAAATAAACAATATAATTAATTGCATTGGTTATTCAAGGGGAACAGGTATCAACATGCCTAGGTTAGACTTAGCTAAGGAAACCACCCATCAACAAAGAAATTAAGGAAGGGAGAGGCTTTCTTATTAGAGGGTGCCCTGACCTTTTCATGTTTCATTCATGCTAACTATCACCATGCATATGGATGTGCTCCCTCATATGATAATTTTCATGTTTTTTGTTAGGGACATGCTCTTCGAAGCCCAAAGAGGAACCCTTCCTTCAGTCCACAATTATCAACTAGAAAACAGAAATCTGAGTATTATGTGACCACAACTGCCTTATAAATACATCTTTTTTTGTCAGTCTGAACACAGAAGATTTAGCCACAACCTGAGCCAACAGCCTAGAGATTTTTTCGAGGGAGAAGCTGGTAACAAAATCCTTCACTCCTCCCTTGCAGGTAAATGGAGAGTGCAAGCTGCAAACAGTGTCATCCTCAGTCTTTACATGCATTGCAGCTTTTTCCATAAAACTCACTCTCGTGAGCAAGCTGTGCAAAGTGCAAACCACAGCTCAGAACAACAGGATAGTTGCACACCACAAACAAACAAATGAACAGAAATAACTGACCTAACCTGATTTTTTTTTTCCCCTCCAGCTGTTCACTGAGTTTGTGTCAATACCAAATGGGGATTTGAGCTCCTCTTTCTCACCCCACCCCAACTGTGTTACTTAGGTGCCTCTGTCCCTCAGATAAAGCAGGCACCCAAGCACAGCATCTGCACTGGGCAGGTGCTCACTAACCAGAGGGGTACCACATGCTTCAACACCTACAATCTCTTTTCCTCCTGTGCAGCAACAAGCAGAGGGCAACTGGGTTATTTCAGTGAGATATTACTAAGGGGCAGCTGGAAAACTGGAGAAAATAACCAACAAAGAACCACTGTTCTGGACATAATAAGAAACTTCAGGGATTTTTTTTCCCCTCTTTTTTTCCTTATCTTTTTTTCTTTCCTTTATTTTTTTCAAAGGGGAAGACTGTGATGGCAACAAACTGAAGTGGCACAAACCCTAGACAAGCATTCTCCTGATTGTATTTCCCATGAGGAAACTTCACTACTTCTGAGGGAGGACACAAGACAGTAGTGAAAAGATGGAGTGAGAGGATGAAATGACAGGGTCTCAGTGTTGATGACAGGCACCTGCCCCTCCGTTGCAACTCTAAGCCCCACTACTACCTCTCTGGAGCCCCAAGGGCTGTTCCATCAAACTCACAAGCTCCTGCTCACGAGGATGACACCAGCAGGGCATGAGCTCACACACCAAACAGTCAGCAGTTGACTTGGGAACACCCGAGCTCAGAGGTTGTTTGGTCAATGTGCAAAGTAGCAGGAAGTTGAAGAAGAGCTTCATTAAGGTCCTGCTGCCCATTCTCTCATGGGAGGTACAGCAGTAACAGAGCAGCAGGGGCAATACCTTTTTAACATCTGCTATTCTTTCCTTCTTAGAAGCTGGTTTTTCTTTGGTTTCAGGAGGGGTCTGCTGGGATTTTGAACCCGTTGATTCACTTTCAGATTCAGACTGACTTTCAGATGACTCCGAGCTGCTGTTTGACTCGCTGCCCTGCTCGCTGCCCTGCTCGCTTTCAGACTGGCTCGCTGAGTCAGAGCCAGAGGCTTCTTCGGATGCCGAGTGACTGATGGTAGAGAAAGAAGAGATTACATTTTAACTGCACTGTCACAGCGTTGAAATACTCAGCCAGTGAACCTGAGCCATGTCTAGGCTACAACAATAAGCTTGGGACAGTGTGAACTGCGTGGTCCCGAACGGGCACATTGAAGCAGATGCAGTTCCTTCCCAGGACAGGCACGTTTGAACACACGGGCCAAGACTGATGACTCCAAAGTGGTGGTAATATGAAGAGAACTAACAGCACAGGTCCTCCAGGGAGGATCTGGTACCCTCAGAGCAAGCAAAAATAATGTATATATTGGGAGCTGGAGTGTCCAGAGACCATCCTGCTGTATTAAAGATAAGCAGTTTCTCCAACATGGTTCTCTACTACACCCTTGTATGGTTGGCAGTTCAAAAATCTGACATACAGCTTCTGAAAGAGGCCAGCATAAAATACTGTATAGAAAACACTATATATGATAGTAAATATTTTTCTTGCAAAATAAGAAATTCAGCAACAGCGTAGCAGGGAGGAACTTACACAGGCACATGACTGTTGGGAGAATTTTTCTTTAAAGGATGACAGCAATGGTGTACACAGTATATTTCCCATCCATCCAGTAAAAGGGGAGCAGATTATCAAATAGAATTATTTTTTTTTCCATACAAATGGGTTATATACAGAATAACCACTTAAATGCAAATTTAGCAACAAAACAGAGTCGAGCTATTTTAGATGGCCCAAATACTCAAATACCTTTGCCCAGCCACTCCAACATTTAATTTTCATTTAAAATCCAATTAAAGAAAACAGAAAACTCATTACAATATTAACATTCATGCTCATAAGGCAGTATTACAAACCCTGCTGTGTGACAAACCAAAATGCAGTGCACCAACGTCAAGACTGTGAACTTCCTGAACAAGGAGCATCTCTTCCCCGGTCAGCTCCTGCTTTTGTAGTGTTTTGTAATATTTAAGGGCACGCTGCAGATGGAACACATCATAGAGAGCCGGGAAACTTTTGCTGGGGGAAATGAGGTTTTTAATTTTTGTTCTTTTGTACAAAGTTACTAACAGGGTAGCACCAAAGGCTCTGCTGGGATTCACAAGAACCACACAGAGACCAAGCAGCGAGCGCAGCGATACAAACACCGCCACGATCCGGCAGAAATCATCAGGCAGGGGATCGCTACAGTCCGCTCCCGTTCGCGGCAAGCAGGGCTGATTTACACCACAGAACTAAAGCTCGGAACTCGCAGATAAAAACCCCTTCCTCCTCCTATACACCAGAGCCGAGGGGCCGGGCCTGCCGGGGGGCGGCCCCGGAGCTGCCGTCCGCCCGGGCGCGGGCAGGGGGCAGCAGCCGAGCGCGGCGGGAGGCGCCTCCACAGCTCCCCCGGCCGCCATCTTACACAGCCATCCCTCTTCCACCATCTTGCGATCTGTTCCGGCTGCTGCTGCTGCTCTGGGTTGCCCATCTTAAAATGGGAGGGCGTAGCACACCCAAGGAAAAGCGGTGGGCGAGAATTTCTAAAGCTGAAGTGACAGAAACGAAGCCTTTTCCAGAGGGGAGCAGAGGGTGAGCTGCCACAGCAGCTGCTTCCATCACCCCAGCTCGCTTTCAAAGCAGATGGGGTATCGCATCGCTTCTTCCTGGCAGGGCTGGAAAATCGAGCTGGACTACCACGCTCCAGGCCACCCGCTGCCTCCTGTCCATGACAACCCAAGGCACAGCCCCACACAGCTGTCTCACTGCACCTTCCCACCGCTGGTGACTTTCTCTAAGTTTTCTGAAAATTGCCCCTACTATGGCCGTACCCTCCTGCTCTGCCCCGCTGCCAGCACCCTACACCCCCTCTCCCTGCTTGCTGCAGCTCTCTACAGTTTCTCATTGAGGACATCCATGGACCTGCTGACATCTCCCAACATGCTGCTCCACCACGTTGCTTTGCTAACAAGTCTGCTCCGAGTGAGTGATGAAACTTCCCTAACAGAGCTCCAAAGTCGGGCAGTATTTTTGGGTTTTTTTCTTTTGGTTTGAATAAACCAAACTTTATTCAGAAGTATTGCCACATCACTCAAGGAAATGACACTGGAGCAGCTCCCGGGACAGACGGTTTCCTCAGGCTCAGCAGGACACTGCCCCACAGAACCTCCCATGAGGACACTGACCTGACCTCTGCCAGAGAATGGGATCTGGAGGCATCCAAACCTCTGCTGTCACAATTCAACATCAGGCTCTGGTTGACTCATGTTGGTATCCCCAAGCTCCACAGGGCCACAGGACAGAGCAAATACACTTTGTTTCAATCACATTTATTAGCAAGAGCTGAAAGAAATTATGACAACCCAGGCCAGACTGGCCAGACAGTTTTTGGTCATATTTGTTTAAAGGCAGAACAGTAATTACTGGCCTCCTCCCTCCCACTCTGGAGGCTTTTTGTTTCTCAAGGCCCTAAGCTTTATTTCAAGGACACAGACTTTCTGCACAACAATTTATAATTTCTGTGCTTTATCCACAACATTATCTGGACACTGTAATTCCTTTTTTGAGCTGTGTCATCTGGAAGGAAGATGACTTCTCCAGTGACAGAGACAGCTGACATAAACATTTCTAAGTGCAGTTATGCAAATCATTGTCCTACTAAGCAAAGAAACTCCAGTGGAGAATGAGATTGTCCTTCTGAAGGCTGCTGAAAATAATTGTTTTAAAAAACAATGTTACCAGACTGCTCGTCTTTATTTGTACACCAATAGAAAAAAACAAAGTAGCTGAAAAGTATTAATTCCATAAAGTAATTATTTGTGCCTATCACAGAGACAGTCAGGAAGCACGTCTGTCTGCCAGCAGTGTATAAAAGATTAACAGCACTGTGTGTCACCTCAGGCCGTACAGCATATGAGATTGGAGATTTAAGTCCTCTTTTCAGAAGCTATTTTTGGAATATGCTCCACTTTAATGCTTCTAAGTTAACCAAAAAAAAAAAAAAAAAAAGAGACCTGGTTTCAGTTAAACTGTAAGTGGGAGATAAGCAATAAGTAATTGTCACAAAAATCAAAATTCAACCAATCAAAGCCACTCCAAAATCAACAAATGAACACCCAAGACCTTTAAAAAAAGCTACTGGATCGTTGGTAATTCCCTTTGAAGTGAGAAACTCCTAAACAAACTGAAATGTGCTTAAGATTCAGCCAAATACCTTCCCCTAGTTTCTAAGAAGTACTTCAAGCGATAATTCTGGTTTCATTTAAGATCTGCTCCTGACTTGAGATGGAAGAAGACCAAATCAACACTTAGCAACAAGGACACATTACTTCCAAGAAATGAGCAACTGAGCAGCAACGATAAGACCCTTCACAATCAGGCATCTTGGTTTACAAGGCAGTTACAGCATGCCTGAAGCCTCCACTGTTCCCTTCCAGCAAATGTACATTTTATGCTTTGCTCGACACTTTCAGAAGTCCTGTGGATAATTGACACCCAAGTGTCCATCCACGTGTCCTCTTGCTGCCTCAGAAAGACCCAAGACTGGGAGAAACCTCCTGACCATTCCCATCCATCCTCATTCCACAGCCCACATTCCATACTTGTGTTTACACAAGCAAAGACTACTGGGAGACTGGGCCACTCTATCAAACATTTCAACATGCTAAAACAGAAGACAGAAAGATAGGTCTCTGTCTGAGTGAGTAAAAATTAGGAAAAGGCATTTGCAAGCATGAGGAACACTGCTAGCATCCTACCTGTGATAGCACAGCTGAGTTTGCTGAGGAAAACACTGCTAATGCCACCACGGGCTCCTCAACCTGCCACACCAGCTGTCAACACCAACCCAAACAGTCCAACCCCACCAACCAGTCCAACCCCACAGCAACCACCTGTGGTGGAACCACAAGTGAGCCCAGCAGACCTGCTGGCACTTCTGACCCACAGCACAGAAGCAGGCAGCAGAGCTGCAGCTCTCTGAAGGGAGAGGGATGCCTTCTCCACACCAGATGTATCTGTCAGATCCATCTCCACCTGTAGAGGAGGCTCCTCAGCCCCTGCAGCTCTTCAGCAATGGCTGTCAGCCCAACCTGCCCACCAGTGCCACCAGCCCTGCATTTACTGCACAGCCTGTCAGCAAAGCCACTGCAGGCCCCCAGCTGACTAGGTTGAATACCACGTTGCTGTTAAACATTTTATTTGAGCAAGTGATCTGTAAATGTTATGTCCCCTATGATTACATATGGAATGAATGCCTACGTATATTGGAAATAAAAATACCATTAGTTCATGTTGATGCATGCACCCAAGGCATATGGTAGCTGTAAATGGCACCAAACCACTTTAAAGTTCACTTTAAATGAGGCAGGGAGAGAAACTCAAGACTGATTCTGGCTATAAAAGTTCAGATTAAAAGGTGACAATGCATGGGCCACAGACGACTAAAAACTTCAATGGGATCTATCCCCTCTCTCTAAAAAAAAAAACAAAAACAACAAAACCAACACAAGGAAATGCAAGAGCAGGATAACCAAGGCCTTACAGACCATACACAGAGCCTGCAGGAGAGCTAAGTGAATGACACTGGTAATACTGCAGCCAAATGCACTCCCAGCTTTTTGAGTTCCCATTATTTTATTCCTAAAGTCTATTAAAGAGAACAGTTGGTGCTTGCCTGTTCCCCAAGGGAAAGGTTTTATGAGTGGTAAACTTGAGAAGGGTCAGATGGTGAAATACCTTTTTCCAGCTTACTTCCTGCTGGCAAAAGTGGAAATGGGGGGGAAGGGAGAGGAAGAAAATACTCCCTGCTATTCCACTATCCATAGCTGTGTGCAATATGTTTTCCTAACAATGATTTGTCTCAAAGCAGGAGCCTCACAGTCAGGCTCTTCACACGGTTAAGAAGTGAGTCTCAACTTTGAATACTCACAATATATTATTTGGCCAACTCCAGGAAGGCTTTTAAGAGGCATAACCAACACTCCCAAGGTTACAGGGTTGCTCCTGCCAGATAATCAACATGTCTTTGAAAAACTAGAAAAATCTTTCCCCAACCTCATTTTGTGACCAGCAAAAATTTTCTTCTTAAACAGACAGGTCAGAAGAGTGACCATGGAGAATACAAACTCCTTCCTCTAGTGACTACAAACCTTGCTTGCAGAGCTTGGCTCTTAATTACAGGTACACGGCACTGAGCACACCAGGGCTGTGCTGCTCCTGTCATGACTGAGGGATTATGCACGCAGCAGGTACCCAGTCTACACATCCATGGGAACTGGGTTATGCCCCTTTTCCAGCCTGGCTCAAAGGATGGGGAGAAGGAAGAGGGAAACCTTCTCACACATTCCAGCCAATGCTATTTGCCCAAGCACAGGACTCCCAAATGCCAAAGGCAAAGCAATCCTGAGCTAAATCTATCCCTGGGTGCTCTGCTGCAGCTCCTCACAAAGCACAGGGAGGCAAATGACAAGTATTTTCCAACAGTCTCTTCCCTCTCTCCATGGCCCACGTTCCCAGTAGTTGTGCTTATGTCAGCAAAGACTATTGGGAGCCTAGACCACTTTATGAGCCACTTGAATTTGATAACAGAAGACTGGCCTGAGGAAAATGATATAGGTCTCTGTCAGCTTAGTGAGTAAAAATCAGGAAAAAGCCTTTGCAGGAACCAGGAACACTGGAAGTATCTCACCTTTGAGACCACAGCTGTGCTTGCTAACACCACCCACTGCCTCCTCAATGTGTCACCACCAGTTGTCACCACCAGCCCAAAAATTCCTGTTCCATAGCAAACACCCTCGTGGCCAGAACCGTGTGGTGGGGGAGCCACAGGTGAGCCCAGCAGACCCGTTGGCACTGCTGGATGTGTAGCATGGCAGAGCTGCAGCTCTCTGAAGGGAGAAGGATGCCTTCTCCACACCAGATCTATCTGTCACATCCAGATCCAGATCCATCTCCACCTGGAGAGGAGGCTCCTCAGCCCCTGCAGCTCTTCAGCAATGGCTGTCAGCCCAACCTGCCCACCAGTGCCACCAGCCCTGCATTTACTGCACAGCACAGAGCAGCAAAGTCACTGCAGGCCCCCAGCTCAGAACAGTTTTAACAGATGGGGCTTGAGCCTCAAGTGACCCACACACAGGAAACCACAGCAGATGCTCATGCACTGACTCAGCTGGGTACCACGTTGCTGTGAAACATTTCCTTTGAAGATCTGATCTGTAAATGTGATGTCCCTATTATTAAACATTTCATCTATAAATGTGGTCCCCTACTACTAGAGATTAAATGCCTGTGTATATGGCAAATAAAACAAGCGCCATCAGTTAAGGTAATGAATGCACCCAAGGCTATAAAAAAGCACCAAATAGTGTCTTCTCCAGACCAAAGACAAGAGCAATGCTGAGGACACTGAGCTGAATCTATCCCTCACTGTTCAGCTGCAGCTCCCTGTAAAGCACATGGAGCTATCTTGAATTACAAGCATTTTCTACAAGTTTTTTTTTCTTCTTCTTCTTCTTCTCTACAAAGACACCACATCATGCTTGCATAAGCAAGCAAAACGAGCAGTTCATTCATGTTTGAAAGCACTGACTCTCTCACACTCTGATCTTTGAGCCAGAGGCTGGAAATGCTTGGGATGTTCAGTGGAAAAAGAAAAAAAAGAAAAAAAAAAAAAACCAGCACAGGGACAAAAGGAGTCAAAGCCTGTCTGCTTGATTAAGGATCACCATTGATAGTCTCCAGAGGCAGCATCCTTCCCCTTCTCTGCACAGAAGGGAAGGACAATTGCAGTTCTCAAGGGTTTGAAAAGGGCTCATCTCTCCCTCCCCAGGAAGCCAGCAGAGTTTCAAGCACTCCACATCCGAGGGAGGACCAAGGCTGGGGGCTGGCAGCACCCACCCCTGAGAACATTCTCAAACCCATGGAAGGAAAGGAGCCCAGGGGTACAGACCTTCCTAGAGAGCAGACAGGGGTTAACCAGCCCTGCCCCTGCAGCCCTGCTGTCTCACAGCAGCCGACAGCCTGGCTAAAGCTCCATGAGAGCACAAAGAGAACTGAACACAGGCAGCATCCAACTTTTTTTGAAGGAGATGTAGATGCACTGGAGGGCACACACACAATTACAGTTTAAATGAGGACAGAGAGAGAGGCTGGTTTTTCTCCCTTAACATTTTCAAACTTCCTTCAAGACCTAACAGACAGAAGAGCAGCAATATGGAGCTTTGGGATCCAAAATCATTAACAAGAACGTGGAGGTGCACCAGTTCCTTTCTGATTCCAGATGCCCTGCACTTCACAAGAGCAGAGCCTGACCTGGCCTGAGGGCTTTATTCCAAGCGACTGTTAAAAGCTGTTTTTAACCCAAGAGATTTAAGGCTCATCATTAAGCTTCTGTTCTACAGACAGCACATGGCATTCAAAGCTCTCAACTGGTGCCAACTCCAGTTAAGAGCAGAGGTTCATCCTGATGAAAGAGATGCAAATAACTCCTATAATTAATATATTAGCAATTCTATTCAGTCATCTATACCTAGCAACAAAACTTGCAAGAAACATAGTCACAACACAGCTTTTTCCTAAGGAGCCAGGTGTTCTGGAGTCAGTGGATTCTTGACATTGCAACACAATTGTTCAGAGTCGGGATAAAGGTTCATGAGCAAAGAAGTGTTCAGCATCCCATCAGTAAAGCACCAGGTGCTTGGTAAACACACTCCACAGAAGCCCTGCCAAGACAAAATGCCATGCGAGCATTACCAGGACAATACCAGAAGGGAATCTGAGATCACTCTTCCAAAATTTTATTTTTTTTTAACCCCAGAAGTCAAGGCCAGAAACACACATATAGAACAGCATAGATTATCTCAGTCCAAATGTAAATATAAAGCAAGCTGTATATTGAAAATCACAATTTAGCAGCAGTACTGCACATGTGAGGTAGTAAGTGCTACTGCTCAGCAACATTTTGCTTCTCAGTATATCCAAAAGACATTCGCTGCCCCAAGAAAAGGAGGAATTAACAGTCTGGCAGACTTAATAAAGCTTTACTGCGAGTCCCTCTATGTGAATTTTTCGTTCAGTCTTTTTCGCTTTCAAGAATCCTTTACATATATAAAGGCATTTATATAAAAGGCAGACTTCACAGGCACACCATCCCCTGCTGAAACAACAGCTTCAAATAGCATCTCAGCATATCTTGTGATAAACACACCAGAAAAATTTTTGTAAGACACCACGTCAGGAGAATGGAACATCCCTTGCTAGAAGGCTGCTTATATCTAATTATGGCAGGCTGGGCCACCCCCTCTCCCAGTGCTGTTCTGGTTTGTATTTATTTTCCTTGAAGTAAAAGAGAGAGAATGCAGAACAGACTCTTTCTCTATCCATTATCATCATCATCTTTCCAGGCTGGATTTCAGCTAGGGGGAGATTCAGAAGCACTACTCCATCTTCAGAATTTAACAGCTTAATTTAACATTGCCATTTCTGCTGGAACTGCTGGCTGCAACACGAAACAAGATCCAGTGGCTACACACACCCCCAGGTTATGTATCAGAGGAGCCAATTTCAGCATAAACTGCCAAACTTGCCCAAAGTAGGTTTACTGCAGCTGTCTTGTGTTCAAAACAAGCAAGACCGTGGCATCACAACCTTCAGCTCAGTCCTTAGAGGCCTGCTCAGGCTCCCAGGTAGGTAACCACATGGCATGGCTGAATTTGCCAGTGGTATCCTCATCTGCCCCTTACAGCCTGAATAAAGAGACGTGCCAGTATAAAAACTTCTCAGAGACAGGCTTGGCAACTCAGTAACCTGCTAATGGTGTGAACAGCTTTCTGAGGCAAGGGGTTAAACAAGAAAATAAAGATGGGAACTGGTTTCTTCCTATCCCTGGAATATTAATATTAAACATCACTGCCTTCCTGGCGCTCCCTTTGTGCCCTCTCAAAGGTCTTACATGCAGCTAACAATTAACACGTTGCTTTTAATGCAAAACATGGATATCACAGCCCAAATGCAGACAGCCACCCAGCTTACAAGACACATGTGAGATCCCAGGTTCTCAGGAAAAATGCCAGACGCCTCCCCCCTGAGCATTTGGGGTGTGACCCTGTGGCTACACCACATTACTTCCCCCTGAGCCGTGGGAGAGTTCGGCTTCAGCTCATATAGGAAATGGGGAAAGGTGCAGATAAGGATAACTGTTGCCCTCCCAGGTACAGCAGGTGAAACATCAACCCAACAGAAAGCGGAACAGGCTCTAATCTCCAATCTCAGCCATGTCAACTTCCCTGGGCTGAAGGCTCTGATAAATTTCTGTGGGAGACTGTGGTGATGCACGTGCACACACGTACAGCAGTGCCCGGAGCAGCACACGCCGTGTGCCACAGAAACATTTTTGCAGGGTTACAGAATGACCCAGGTGAGCTCACTCTTCTTATCTTTCCATTTTTATTCAGCAAAACACTCATGGCATTTAGACCGTAAGTAAAACTTGATTAATTAGCTTAAAACGCGTAACTAAAAAAAAAGAAAAAAAAAAAATCCAAAAGAGATTAAATTTCAGCTAAATGTAGCCTTCTTGCAGTTGGCAAGTCTTTTTTATAGCATTATATATTGCATCCATTCCTGGCAGCAATCATGAAACAGGAAATAGAGAAGTTGAAAGTCTCAGAACTGTGCATTTGTAATTAGATGAGACATTTCCTTTGAGGGTGTAATGTGAAACAGAAGTAACAAAACAAAACAAGAACACTCTCCTTTGTGCTGCACACAGAATACATCATTATTCATGTGAATTCCATGCACATTATTCCTTTTGTGTCCTGCACTGATCAAGCATTGTCCCTTTTCAAAAATGCCTCCGGACAGTTTAGAAAGGGTTAAGGCTTAAGAAGGGGAAAAAAAAAAGAAAAAAAATTCCTCGTTAAAGAATCCAGCACAGCAAACGAAACTGAAAGACTCAGTCCATGGCTGCAACCCTTAAAAATAATCCATCAGCCTAGATGAAAAGCTGCAGCACATTGTCAGAAGTCTCTTAATAAATATATTTAACATTTCCACTCAGCTCAAAGAAAATCAGTTTTAAAATGTACGTTGAAAGCAACAGTGAGTTTTAGTGATTTAAGGATGTAAAAAAAAAAACCAAATTGCTGTATTAAAAGAAACAAAACTGCCAGATGTTCCAGGAATACTACAACGTTAAGAAATTCCTTTTTAAATTGACCTTGAATAACAAAAAAAGCCCGCCAGATGAGAGGAAACGAGGGAAGGCGGTGGCGGCCAAGGCCGGTTGATGGCCAGGCTCCCAGTCCATCCCAGTCCAACCCAGTCCGGGCTGGGAGAGGCGGGGCGGGGTGCGCAGCCGTGACGCGCAGGCAGCGCTGCGGGGCCGGGGCCGGGGCCGCCTCCCGGCTGTTACCAAGCGGGCGCAGCCAATCCGCGTCCCCAGCCGGCACTCGGTGGCCTTTGAACTCCTACCAGCAACTTCCTGCTGTTTGCAGAGTACACACAGTGCAATGCAGTGTGGCTGTCAGCTCTGCGGCACAAAGGAACAGCCATTTTGTGACTCTACTGGACCCGCACCGACGTGCCAGGCGGTGCAGCCTTCCCCTTCTCCCTTCACGCAGAACTGGGGCTCCTGCGAGCGCTACCCAGCGAGGGAAGGGATTGCTCTCTGCTCTGCTGGGCGGCCGGGGAGGGCAGTTTTGGTTTTAACATCTTCATTTCCTTGCCCTCTCCACCCCCCCCCCAAATCCTCTTTCCTACGTAACTACATCTTCATAAAATGGCTGCCACGGAAAACGAGGGTGCTCTGCTCTGCACAGCCTGCAGCACACATTGCAGAGCTCTCTGCCTCTCTAAGGTGGCCACTGAGCAAAAAAACCCCACACCATTTCAGACCTCAGACTTCCATCTTTCTGGAAAAAACAAAAATAAAAAATGGGCTGAAATCTAACTCACCAGAACATTTATTTCCCCCAAAAATAAATACGTTTTAACACTACAGAAGCCAAGAGCTGGATAGAGATGCAAGGGTTTGTTCAGCCCTGCATCTTCTGTAGCAGAAACTCATCACACCTGGCTATTTAGGAGCTGCAAGAGCAACTAGGAGGTAGTCAGGCCTTGGGAACCAGAGGAACAATGTTTCCATCGTGTGTTACTTGCCATGCCCTAGAAAATTCACTCCTAAATTTCAGGGGGACCTCAACCTGCCTCTCACCTCTGAAGCTCATGTTAGGAGTTGCACCATGGATGTACCCTCTCACACCACCTGCCTTTCAGAAATGCTGCACAGAGAATGCAAAAAAACACACCAAGATATTGTTTAGCTATTTAATGCCAAGTCCCAGATACAAACGTGTATCTTTGATAGGCTGATGGTTACTGCAGCATGCCAACTTGTATCCCAGGTAAAGAAAGTTGAATTAAATCCATCAGCATCAAGGTTGGAAAGATTTCCTGTCCATGTACAAGGACAGGTGTTGCTGCCCATCGAGGCACCAAGTACACCCTTCACCTTACAAACTCTAAAGAGTTAAAACTATTTCCCCCCCTACAGAATAATCATCTGTTTTGGGACAATTATCAGGTATTTTTGTTTATTTAGGATATACCTTTGCGCTTTCTTAAGCTGGAAAATTAGGAGTCAATTCCAAACATATTCCCCAGTCAGGACTCTTAGGGTGGCAGACAGGAATTGTGTTTTCTTCTGCTTTAACATCCTTCTCTAGTCCTGCATTTTTTCTTCTCCAGCCCAGGTGAATGGCACCATCCATATTTACCTTTTCCACTCATTTCCATCACTCAGGCCTCCCACCAGAGATTAGGGAACAGGTCTTCACCTATTTCCATGGATGCTGACCTGGTCTCACAACCAGAAAGAAAGATGGCCAGCAGCACCTGAAGTGCAGACATCAGTGCATTTCTGGGCTACAGTAAAGCAAAGTGGTGGCTTTACTTCCTAGAAATCATTTCCCCTACAACCTCAAGTTAACCTCAGGAAGTAAAGCCCATTTTACGACATTCAGCTGACTCACAGCTCAGAAATAAGCTCGACAGGACTCAGTCACAAATATCCTGTGCTCAATAGTTCCCACGATTCAGGTGAGTGGCTGTTACCCACAGCAAGTTTACTGTGAGAAAAAAACTGCAAAGAGGGAGAAGGGCAACCTCACACAACAGGTGTTATATGTAAATTGATCAATTAAGGTAAATAACCTTTCAATGAAAACACCAAAAGCACACATGAGAGACTATGCAAATGTAATACCCCTAAGGACAAAAACCCCAAAGGTCTTCTTCCTGTGGAACTAACCTAGACGTCTCCTATTTCACCTCCAATTTA
Source organism: Florisuga fusca (assembly GCA_038090715.1). NCBI lineage: Eukaryota > Metazoa > Chordata > Aves > Apodiformes > Trochilidae > Florisuga > Florisuga fusca. Next base: position 6,099,520 of record JAAWXA010000037.1, read on the forward strand.
AGCATAATGTTTTAAACACCAATAAAATACCTTAATTTTGGTTTCTCTGACAAATTATGCCTATTATTTTTGTTGCTGACAATCTGCACTTTAAAAGGCCATAAAGATTTAAATAAGATAAACCCTAAGTAATTTTTTTTTTTAAAAAATAAACTTTTCAGGCAGTATTTTGTGTGCAGGATTTACAGTAATATAAAGATAACATGGTTTGGAAGTCTGATGTGTTTTTGAACTGCATTATTGTAAAAGCTCTGCATAGATGCTACTTGGAATGCTTGAACAGTCCCTGAGGCTAATTTAGTTAATAATTTCAAATTAAAGAAACTTACCCATTCCATTTTAGGATCTAAAACTTGACTGCTATTTTAATACACCCAGAATATCATTCAAGTTTATGCTAGAAGGTTAACAGTAATTTGATAACATACATAATCCCACAGTATTTCAAGTTTATATGTTTCAGTAAGGTTAAATACTGGACACCAAGAATACTATTCAAACACCTGCAAACATCACACAGAGTACATGTGATACATCAGACAGTTCAGGATTCTTTTTTATTAATGTTGGTTAGAATTAGAAGATAACATCAGAGAAAAATAAACACACCACAATTCAATGAAAATTAACAAAATGCAAAACTCAAGTGTATTTACAAACTGGAAAAGAAAAATGCAGAGTTGAATTCCCAATTTTCAGAAAAGCTGACCCTTGAAACACAGAATGAGCAATTCTGTAATTATATTTCTGCATTGCTATCAAACAAACATTTCCAGTATTTCATACTTTTCCCATATCAAGGTTATGTTTATAAAAATCTGTAAAGAAACCCACTACTTGACAAAAGTAAATAAAAACACTCTGAGCAAAAATGTATTAAACAAACAAGCAAAGCATTTGGAGCCTCTTGTTACCAGTCCCAGTGTATATTTTATAATGTGAAATGCTATCAGCAGCAGGAGAATGTCTGGTTAAATTGTATCAAAATATTCAAAAATACATAAACAGTATCAAAGTTCTACAAGCTCAAATAAAATTTGAAGTAAGGGGTATAAGACAAACAGGCACTTCCCAATTTATATTTTAAAATGAGGGTTTTTTCATTCATGTAACTTTTTCTTGTATCTATTTACTATAATTTACTACTACACCAGGCTTCTGTATGGCCCTCAGTTAAAGTTTAGACTTCTGAGATTCTTCAAAGAAAAATTTGCCTTGTATGTAAAATGGTGCAATGCAGCAATGGCTAAACCGACAAGGTCATTTTTCACAGCACAAAAAACCCTAAAAACTGAAATTCAAAAGCTGAAAAAACAGAATACAGAGAAAAGGGCTCCCCTGAATCAAGGTACAGTACCTTTTGACTATGACATGGGCCCTTAAGTCACAACACAACTTTCAGAAATTGCTACCAAAAAAAATTAGGGTGTGGCATGCTAACAATCTCAAGGTCATTCCTTAAAAAGGAAGCAAAATCAGTAAAATGTTTTGTATTAAGCACTGACAGTAACCCAAAGCTGTCAAAGTAAACAGGGTATTCACAGGTTTTAAAAAAAAAAAAAAAAAATAAAGTTGATAGATCATACCTCGATGCATTGCTGTGGACTGAACCCTCCTCTCCTTGGCTTTTGTCCTTATTTCTCATCATCTTTTTATTCTTAAATATTAAGAGGGGGTCAGGGGTGTCTGTTTGCTTTGAAGTCCTGTGCCCAGGTATTTACTGTCAAAAGTTGAAAGAAAGGTAAGGTCCCAGCTCGTTTCACTGGCTTTCATTATCAGGAACAAAGTCCTGACGCTGCAATGATATTGTTATAACAATACACAACACTGATCAACACGGTAAAACGGAGATTTAAAACAAATAATCGTTTTTAGGAGAAAAATCTGAGAATGAACACAGCAGAGGAGCATCCTGCAAACTTTCCCAAAGTAACACTGGATGCAAATAATCTCTGTATCTTATTGCGTCATCCCAAATACAGCTCAAATCGGTCGAAAAGCAAAGTATTCAAAACGGCAGAAATCTAAAAAAATATTATTATTAATTGCTCACCTACCTGATCCATGCACCGCCGCCAGGACCAAGTCGATATTAGTTTCGGGTAGTGGAAAAACATTAGATCCAAAATATTTAGTTATAATGATAAAATACCAATTTCAGAGAATGAAAAAAAATATATATTCTAATCCTCGAAATTATGCTGCCGGTAAAGCAAAAGGAGCGATAATTAGTAGAAAAATGTCCGGGGGAAAAAGCTCATTAGGAGAGCGCACAAAAATGGAGGTACGCCATGGCTTCTAAGCTGGAAAAACAACGACCTGGGCTCTCTCCACGGCTTCTTCTTTCCAGCAAGGCACGAAAAGGGAGCCCTCAAAAGCTGCTTTTCTGCCCGAAAAAGGTCCGCTCGGCCCCCGATTAGTGCCTAGGAGAGGCAAGGGGCTGAGGGGGCCCCCTGAGGCTGCCCGAAAGTTAGGGAAAGTTGCGTAAAGTGTTGGGGAAGGCACGGAGCTGAGCGCGCTCTCTCTAAGGCACAGCCGCCATCTAGAGCTCCTTCCCAGCTCTGAGCTCTGCCTTTGATTGACACTCTCTACATTTACCCCACAACTCAGGTGATGTACCATAGACCCACCCCTTCATTTCTACCAAAAAAAGAGATAGCCTCCACCTAAAGGGTGCCTGCTACCCCCACAGCCCTGACTCCTTCCAACTACCCCAGCTGAAGGGGTACCTTAACCCCATGTGGCTCAGGCACCCTTTTGAAACCAGAAAGAAATGGAATTTGTGCCTTTTGTTTTAAAGATTTGCTAAATATTTCAGTGCCTGGGCTAAAATTACTTCCTCCCTGGACAGGAAGTGCTGCTCTCACAAGCCATTTTGAAAGAATGGAAGTGGAGCTAACAGCCAGAGAGCCAGCAACAGCCCACCTTGGGGCTCACCCCACCCAAGGGGTAGCTTTTTTCCCCAGTTCAGTGGCAGGATTCCCCAGACAACAGCTCCTCCGTTTGACACCCAACCACTTGCACTTCAAGCTTGGGATGGGAGCACTGGGTGCTGCCCACCAGAGCCTGCTGTTGCTGAGAAGCCCCTCCAGCTCCACAGCGCCTCCCTAGTGGTGCCCCAGGGGTTGTCCCCAACAGCAAAAATCCCAACAGTTCCAGGGATTTTCATCAGTGATGCCAAGGCACGACTGCAGAGTGAGCCTGACACCATTAAAAGGCTTCCTTCCAGTTCACATGCTTAACCCATTAATGCTCATTAACAGATTTTCAACGCCACAAATCAAATCTGAAAGCCCCCTGGTAGCCACGCTGTCCAACTGGAAATGGAGCAACATCCCAAATGTGACATCCTAGTATTGAGAGGATGCACCAAAGAGGAAATGGAGGAGGTCCAAACATCTCCATATTGCTTATATTCTGACTACCAGTTGTCTTCCTACAAGCAACAAGACTCCTTCAAATCCAAGGACATCATCCGTATTTGTAAGCATCACAACAAGACAGTGAAATCAGATGTTGGGGGGCTGCTGGGGGAGGGGGACAATGGGCTAATTTGGTCTGCTATGGAGAAATCCATGGCACAGCACCCCAAAAGCCTGAAAACATTGACTTCTACCAGTAGAACCAAGATAGTCCCCATCAACTCCTCCACACACTTGCCATTCACATCCAACAACCAATCACCTATCCACATCAAAAGGACTGAGTTGGAATTGTCAAGAATTTCAGTTTGCTGATTATTTACAGAAGACCCTTTGCACCTCAACTCCAACAACTACAAAAAATCACAATGCAAGACCATGCCAAGCAATTTTGGCCAACACCAAGGAAATCCACTCATCTGAATGGGTATCCCTTAAGGTTGGTCCCAGTATCCAACTCCAGGATGTAACACACGGCAAAACCAAACTTGAGCAAACAAGTGTGTATCACCAAAACACCTGGAGTAAAGCATGAATAATTACTTCATCATGGTGAAAATGGATATTTAACAAGGAATCTGAGCAAGCCAACTATTTCAACACACATAATGGGGTTTTGTTTGTATTTTTGTTTGTTTTTAAAAGAAAACACCCAGATTATCTCAGGGCCAGGTCTTGGCCCTCCAGCATACAACAAAAACAACTGTCAGTTTCAGGTGAAACATACATGGGAAGTTGGCTGTAGTTAAACTATCTGACCCACAGAAAACTTTAAATATTTTTTTTAACATTAAAACCATCTAAAAATCCACCTGTAAAGGCTGACATGTCACCTGTAACAGTATCAAAAACAGCTCCACTTTCTTCACATCAAGTACATGGTACAGCTGCACACAACTAACCCTACATCAAATCGTGGTGAAGCAGACTGTACACTAGCACAGAGTAATTTCAAGACAGAATAGACCATTTAGGAATTATGTTGTCCAGGAAATCTGTTGGAAAGTACCTGTACCCATTCACAACCAAGGATGCATACCTAAAAAAGTTACACATAACATTCAGGTACTCCTTTATTGTCATATTTGACCAGCCTTCAACTGATATCAATTCCATCTTAAAATAACTTCAGGGAGTTCAGCAGAAGTACCCTGACAATAGGCCAAGTCCTGAAAAACCCCTCACATTAAGCACCTGAATGAACAAACCACAAAATCAAAATTCATTGGAAGTCATGGTAAAGTGAAGACAATCTGCAAATGAAAACCACATTTTACATCAAGTATAACACAAAATTTTACCTTGTCTTTAGTGCTAAGCAGCTTAAGTATTTCTCATTTTAATAGCAACCAAATCCATAACCCACTTCAGCATCAAAACAACAACAACAAAAATATTCAGCCAGGAAGGACAAACACGAAGTGTGAAAGAAACCAAAACCTTTTATTAAGTCACTTTAAAAAAACATTACATTTTCTGGGAAGGAGGAGCATCAACAGATCTCTAAACAAATGAATTTGCCTGTTATGCATATACAACCCAGAAGTAAAATTTAGCCACCCACTGCTTAAACAGATCCATCATTGGACAGTCACTGATACAGTTCCCCTGATTAATTCAAGTGCAAAGTCCATTTTGATAAGATGATCACAACCCAGATCTTCTCTGGTTTAATAACATGAGAGTCCACGTTTTAACATCCTTTTCTTGGACAGACACATCACAGCACTCATGCATTAGTCCATTTCCACAACCTCTCAATCAACAGTGGAACTGCCATCTTGGTGTCCCATTCGTAGAGTCCTTTTGACACTCTTCATCTGATTGGATTCTTTATGGAAAATTAAAAGAAAAATGCTGTTGGAATACATATCATATCTTTAAACTAAGACATGCAACTACTGTACCTTGAAGATAGTTTAAGTACATAACTGATGCTTTGTTCCATATTACACATGCCAGAAATCTACTTTCATCATGAACAAATAGTGTTAAATCTTAAGTTCAAGAGTTAAAACTTTAACCAAAGCTACAAAGAAATAGAGGAGGAAGTATTAGAAGTTCAAAAACCCTTACAGGCTCCATAAATTCCATCTGCAATTTCTCCACAGTGCTAAAACACTGGAGAAATGAATAGCAGGAAATCTGAGATATTTGCTCTGGCAACCCATCTTTATTGGACTGTCCCAACCTACTAAAGCTGACACTGCTTAGTGGAAAACCAAGTTGATTATAATAAGCCATATTTTTTAGCTACTGTCCATGTTTCATTCTTCCAAAACACATTCCTTCCATCAAAACCAGTATAAATAGGCATGAAAACTGGTTTTCTATAATACAGATGGTGACTGGAGAAAAGACATTCCACCATCTTAACACAGGTTTCCAGTTCATTCAAGACATGCAGTGCTGCAGCCAACATACACACTCAAGAACAAATGGAATGATTGGTTTCATTACTGGTGGTAAAAGGCTTGTCAGAAGTAAAATGAAAATGGTAACAAGTTGGCTTTAGCAAGGCCACCATGCTACTTGTGATCCATGTTTCAACTTTACTCTTCATATAACAGCAACCAAGCCCAAAGGTGACAAACTAAACTGATCAAATGACTTCCACATGGGTACATACAAACCACATGTCCTCAACTTTACATCTTCTTCCAAGCAAAAGAAGCTCATGGACTTAAAAAAAATACTACTACTCCACCTAACATGCAAAAATCAAGTACAGAAGATACTAAATGTTAAGAACATATTTCTTAAAACAATGCTAACTGTACAAGAGGCTGATATAAGTTTTAAAATGTTCATGATTTCATGTTTCTGCACTTCAACATCAATTTATTCATTTGAATTTGGAGAACTTTAACCTCATTTAAGTCTGAAAGCCAACTCCACCACTATGTTGTTCCCCTGATAAACCTGGGCAGATTCTCATGGTAAGAGATACAGAAATTACCCACAGTACAGCAAAAATCAGTGGGGCCATCTAGTGGTCTCTGTTTAAGTGTTCCAATTTCCCCATTCTCATTCCAAATTACCCAGTGACAGCAAAGCAAACAGCAATGGAACCAGTGCAACAAGCCCCAGTCTGACTTTCACAACTGCCCCTATGTCCTGTTTTTATATTCCTCCATAGGCTTCCTCATTGTAATAAAAAGGCAAAGCACAGCACACAGAAGTGGAAATCAGAATCTGGTAACTGACTTTGCTTTTCCACTGTGCAACACGTGCAATTGCAATAGTGTTAAATCACAGGATCCTCAGATTTTCACAACCAGAAATGGAACATTTAAGTTTGCAGAAATTCTTCATTTCAAGCATTTAACTCACACTCATTTAAGACATGAAATCAGTATTTTGCAAGAACTGGTGTAACACAACTGAAGAAACAAGTTTTGTTGTTTAGGGGGTAATTTTTTTTTCTTCTTCTTGGTATATTAGCCTATTTTTCAAATCCATTTAAGCATACAAAGATAAATTAAATCTTTCAATACTTTTTAATGCTAATGCCTTGACTGAGGTACCAAAACATGAAAAATAAATCCCAACAAACTCCTCTGTTATTGTCACAATCAAATATTCAGAAATGCTAACATGACTCCAGTTGAACCCCATAAATAATACCATTAAAATAATTTCTATAGTTATTGTAAGGAACTTAACAAAAGCAAATTTCATTACTGGCATCAGCCTTCTCTACCTCTCAAAAATGTCATTAGTTATGTCTTAAATCATCTTTGGAAGGTCCTTTCCAGTTGGGTTAGCCTCCTGCCTCAGACACTAATGAGATCTTCAATTTAAGGACAAGATTCCCTACTAGGTCCCTGTACGTTTGGTTGTACCAAAAACACTGCAAGTAACTCTGGTATATTCATTTTAAACTCTTCTCTTGCCCTTATAAAATAATTAGCAGTAAATGGAAGTGATTATATATAATAATTAAGAACCTGGTAAAACAGCTCTTATTTGTAAAGTTACTCATACATCAAAGATGCCACAGTGATGGCCAAGGCATTAATAGCAATCTGTACATGTTTTCATGTGAAATCTACATTTGCTTTAAAAGATTTCACAGCATTTGTTTACTTAGGAATTATGGTACAATTTGCTACCTTGTTTCAGTCATGTTGCAAAAAAATATTCTTTCTCCACTAAGACACATGCAGTGACCCTAAACTTAAATTGCCTATTCAATGGCTACCACTTTTTTTTTTTTTTTTTTTTTTTTTTTTTTTGGTAGATGACATGAATATGTCATTTCTTCTGTAACCTCAGTTAGGCATCATCTCATTTTTCAAGCTTTACAATTCACTATTTACTCTATTTGATTCCAAGCTCAGGATTTTCATTATGGCACCTGGGTCACCACATCATAATTTCAACATCCTGACACTGTATCAACAGACAGAAACCACTCACAATCATGCCTGAAGTTTTATAGCTGTCGTTTTGAAACATCTGAACTTAAAAGCTTTTTCTTTTTTTGTTTTGTAATTATTTGTTGCTCTACAGAGAACACAGCAACAAAAGACAATCCTTATGGCCACACCCATGGCCTCAGCACTGTAGTGTCTATCGAAACCTTGCATTTCTGAACTATCAGATGGAAGGCCAAACACAACATGCAGAACACCCTGCATCAGCACAATTGCAGAAGACATCCATAGTTTTACAGTTTTCCAGAGTGAAATCTCTCACACTGAGGCTTAAACTTAAAAAAATGAGGTGACATCCTGCTAGTAAAGGGAATTCATTCCAACAGAGTGAGCTGAATGGACAGAATCAGGTTCCAAGCAAGTCAAACCTGAAGTTCTACACTTAAAAGTTCATTAAAGCAAGACTTTCTCTCAAATACGTGTGTCTGTAACATTAACCCTAGAGGAAAAAGCAGACATGCCCCTTTTGAAATCTTAAGTCCATAAAGAAATGCCATCCAATCTTTAAATGTAACCAAGTACTCTTGGCAGTCTCAACTTTTTTACCACTATCAGATGGCCAATAAGAGGAGCAGTAAGTACACAACTCCTGTCAGGTCAGGTATGTTTAGCTAGCAAAAGCTGTTTGCCAGGTTTCTCAGATTTAGAGATTAACTTCAGTAAGATGTGGCTCTATTCACAGATGCACTCTTTTCAGGTTATTATTTTTAAATAACGTATTTTATTGCATTAAGCAAATTATGCCAACTTCAATAAAGCTCCTGGTGCTTTCAAGTATTTTCACCTTTCTATTTAAAACAAATGAATAAAAAAAGCTAAACAAATAAAAACAGTGCTTCAAATAAACATTATCTGTGTTAACCAGAAAGGGTGATACTAGATCTTTCAAGATCCACAGATTTGGATGTTTTCACGAACACATCCTGAAGACAATTCTTTTGAAGACAACTGGTTTTTTTAGTCAATGAAGAGTTCCACATTTAACCCCTCTTCCGAGGTAAGAATTATAAAACAGAAAAGGATAGAAGAATTACACAGTGTGTAACAAAAGCAAAATTCCTGTTCAAGAAACCAGATCTGACAAGAGTTTATTGACAACCCAGTGACAGAAAACACAAAAAATACACAAAGATGTAGGAAACAGATGAAGATTAATATAAAAATGGAATACAAGTCACCTGTTCAGAAATTGTAACAGGTGACTGGGGGGAAAACAGGCAACAGTGGACAAAAGAGTTCTGAGAAATGGCTGGAAAGAGTAACATGTATGTCAAACATAGCAAGAAATATTCTGTTCTACACATACCTGCAGTGTGCAAAATAGCTTAAGACTTCTGAAAGAACAAAGTAATTGAACTTAACACAGTAGCAGAGGAGATTAAATACTAATCAAGTATCCTCAAAACTGGCCACGTGTACACATAGGCCAAACTGAATTCCTCAAAGCTTGTGAGTTGCCCTGTTTTGTTTCAGGACTGAAAACTTGAGATAAAATTGGTTCAAAATGAAAGGTACCTAAAAGCAGCACAAGACTGATAACATGGCCTAACAGGGATTGACCCCACCCTCACAGACTCCTTTCTCCTCTCAAAATAGCTCACTGCCTGTCTCCACGTGAGCAGATAAGGAAAGCATGAGTACAGATAGGGTGTAGCTGCTTTTCCACCACAAGGCAGCACTGATGGCAGTGTGGTTGCTGAAGGTCTCTGCTAACATGCACAGCTGCTGGACATTAAAAAATCACTGTCATCTATCTGCTGAAATGAGAGGAATATGTGCATCTTGGAACAGTATTTTCTCAAGCTGTCTGCAGTGTAAAACAGGCATGACTCCATGAGCTTGTCATGCTGAAAGGACTCTCCAAGAAACTGCTTATTTTAAAGAAAAGCATATATTCTGCAAGATAGTTCTAGAGGAATAGAGCTTCCCACTTAAAAAAACCAAAAAACACACATCCAAAAAATAATTCATGTGCACAAAATGCAATGGATGCCCTAAACATGTAGAATTAAAAGAGTCTGAATTTTAAGCAGATAGGAAGACAAAAGGACTTGGATCTTTCCAGAGACAACTCCCAAGAGAGTTCCAGAATGTGCCAGACAGCAAAAGGTCATCAAGATCAAATTCCTTTTAGTAAAGGAAGTTTGAGAAAATCCTGTTCCCATATTAATCCAATGTAAAACTGAGCTTTTCTACTCAGGGCTGCCATTTTTGCATTTTTACTAGATGGGGAATGGTTCCTAAATGAAGCCAGTTAAGTGAAATCAGCTAGCAGTTTAATATAGGAAACTGCATCAACATTACATGCCATCTTCTGCCAAGCTGCAACTTCATGAATAAAGAACAGAAACAGAACAATCATGAAACAGAAGACAACTACTATCTCCTAAAAGACCCCAACTGATCCTGACACGAGCCTAAGTGGAAAACATGAGATGTCTGTGAAATGAGTTATTCCTACCATGACACTTTCAACACCATTTGTTATTCAAATTCTTTGTGGTTCTTCCCTGTAGAGACAGACATTTGTGTACCAAAGCCAACAGGTTAATCTATGATTTAATAGTTGTGATCTAAATATGGAGTCAAATCAGAGGAGAAGAACAAAGAACTCCCATTAGGTATGAAAGTTACTCTCCAGCAAGGCAGGTTGAGAGTACTATCCAAGCATTGCTCATTTCCTAAAAGCCCACCAAGAATGCTCCTGTGGTTCTTTTAACTGAGCCATCTAGAAACACACATGCAGACACAGACACTTCAGGGAACTTGAGGATGTACTCAACAAAAAAACTTCATCAAGGTAAACATTACAGCCATATGTGCTTTTTATAAAGCTAAAAAGTAAATGTCATTAGGAATGCCAACTTACCAGTCCTTCAACCAAGAGCAGTTATTTTGCTTACAGTGAGTAAATCAATTCCTCAACACATCTGTAGGGAAAATGATATATTAAACAATTAAAAAAAATTAAAAACCTAAAATAAAAAAAATGTAAAAACAAACACACACACAAAAAAATCCAACCCCCAACACAGTAAGGGTCCAGAAGACATAAGCACTAGCCTATTACTAAACCTATTACAAAAGTCAACCTCAAATAACAATCAAAAAACATACTCCCAGCAGCTCACAGCATATTGTACAAAATAAATTTTTTATTTAAAAATTTAAAAGTATCACTAGGAAACCCGTTAACAAAGAACCTGTGCGGACCACCCAAGAAATTCAGACTCAGTCCCATGAGAAAAAAAGCAACAATAAAAAATTTAACTCTTTCAAAAAGATCAGTCATCATACAGAAGCATGATGGAACTAACTGATCTGCCCTTCACCTAAAAATAATTTAAATACTCATTTTAAGAAGAGGTGGTATCAACAAGATGTAGTGGCATTAAACACACTGATATGGATTAAGTTATCTGTATATAAAGGCAAGGGCAAAAAACCCAACTTTGAAAATGCTTATAAGCAATCTACATTTATAAACGTATTATCAGTATCACCTTGAGCAGAGGTACTAAGACCCAAAACTCTAGAAAAACTAAGGAGCCCCTCTTTTTTTTATAGTAAATTTCAACTGCATTAAGACATTCACTATCATGAGCCATCAAGTCATTCACCTAACATGTACAAGCCAACTGCTTCTCTGATGATCTCTCAGAATCTACTTACACTGGAACACAGCCTCAAATGTATAAAAACTCATGTATCAATTCTTAACACTATGCATATTTTCTATCATCTTCTACATTATCCCCTTCAAACTGACAAAATATATAGAAAGCAAGCTGTGATTAACAGAATTGTAATTTCTTTTAATATGGAAAAATATTCCTTTAAGGAAGGGGAAATTATAAAAATTTATAGTTGTTAACTTGCACAAACATGCAAAATACACAAATGAACACGACATACAGAGGTTTAAAATGTGATCTAACAGCTGCTATTAAGAGGAAGCAGAAAACTGAAGTGATTCTAAAATGGTGGATGTGTACTTTGTAGAAGACACACAATATGGCTGCTGGACTTTGATCACTGAAGATGCCTTTATCAGTCATGCAAAGCAAGTAACTGGGTTTAGAGGCTTACTTCTGCCCTTCAAACCTCCTTCTAATCAAAATGTACCACCTCACTCAAAAAAAAAAATTAAAAAATTCAAATTACAATTCAGTATACGAAGACTAGGTAAAGTTAACGATTAAAATATCTTAATTTACAACATAGTTAAATATATTTTCTCTCTACTCAGGCATGTTGTTTTCCTTCAACTCTTAAGCTGGCATCTAGTCATGTTTAATGAAGATATTTAGTTGGACTTTGTATCTCCAAAGAGGAACACATTCTTCTGACTCAACTATCCTTTTCCATGTTCAACCAGCAGGTCATCAACACCATCAGAGTGGTATCACTCAGTACTGGTAGTAGTAGCAAGAAATCTGTCCTCTGAAATGAACCAATGCACCAAACTGAGTTTTGTAATAATTTCACCATTATCAAATACACCACAGTATGTTAAGCTTTCCAATTTTAAGATCCAAAACACATTCCCCCCCAAATTATACAATGAATCACAAAAGCTGAATGCTCATAACCAGAGCCACTAACCACAAAGGTAGCAAATACAAGTTTCAGCTGAAAAAAATCAGCCTGATTAACACCTGTATTTTGAATTTATTCAATAAATATCAAACTAAAAATCTTTGTATCAAACTACTTGCAGCAATTGTTGCAGTCCTGTATAATTAAAATATTCATTCCCAGTTTAAAAATAAACAAGGAATTACTTTTTTTTACTTTTTACTTTTATATATAATCTTAAAGTTGTGGCTTGCACTTACTTTCAAATCACAGATGTCACAAGAACACTACAGCCTGCACCATACCAAACATGTCTTGCATCCTAGGTCTACGAAAACCTTCAAACAACTGGTACTGCTAGCTGTAAGAATCAGGAAAGTCTATCTCCTTAAATAGCATGAGGCAAGGTCAGACACTGAAGCCATTTATCTGACATCAGATTCTTTTTTCAGGGTAAACAAGATAAATTCAGGAATATTTTTGCAAAGATTAGATCAGCACACCAATTTTATGCCATATGTGCTGCAAGTGCTGTAATTTTATCAGAATACTTAATATGACCTTGCATCAGCAGAGGAACAGCCTCCTCCACCAAAAAAGTTAAGACTCAACAGAAGAGCATTCTTCTGACCTCAACTATCCTTTTCCATGTTCAACAGCATGGTCATCAACTTCAAAGCTTTCCAAGTCTTCAGCAGCATGCTGAGGACTATCCAACCTAAAGATCAAGCTACCCCTTGCTAGGCAAAAAAAATTTTGTTCTTGCATACAAAAGTAACAAGGAACATTTTAAATTCTTTTTATTATAATAGTATACTATCTATTCAGCACAAACACTGTGGCAATACAGGAAATATGCAAGACCATTAACATCAAAGTGCTCCATTTTGTGTTCAATATAAAACGCTCAAGTCAGTCAAGTTGACTCTGTTCTTGAGCACTGCATTTTTTTTTATTTTTTATTTTTTTAAGCACAGGCCAATTAGAAGTTGCTGGTTCAGATATTTAAAGATGTAACATAAAAAACACAAGTCTTGACTTCAGTAAGCTCAGTTCCATCATTACTATCTGACTTTTATGTGAATCAGCTTAGTCTTGCCTTTCTCGTAACAGACTGAGCAGCATTTAGTGATTTTAACCCTCTGAATTGAAAATTCACATGGGATTTCAAGTATGTTCTGCTGTTCCTCTCCAGGTACCAGATGATTTCTAACACTTTGAATTCTCAGACTTCACATCACACATTGGAACATAACCTTCATGGATCATACGACGAAGTTCTAGAACATACCTAACAACCTCACTCATCAGCTGCATTTTGTGACAAGACATTCATGGTTTTTGCTATGTGTTTATTATTTGTAAATATTATTTTAATTCAGCCTTGCATATCAGCAGCAACTTACTGCAGATCCATGTTTATTACAGCCTGAAGAGACATTTTTAAAAAGCTTATGAAGAACTGGTATATGACTTCTGTTCTACGAACAGGCTGAAGCTTTCATCCAAGCCAAAGAGAACAGCTGCACTCAGGTAAGGGTTCACAAGATCTGTATTTTTAAGTTACCATGATGATTACATTACTTTAAAAAGCAATTTTGCAAAAGCATTTTTCAGAATTCTGATACACATCTTCAAGAAGACACCTTACACTCTGAGATCCCAAGTACGTACTGAAGCACATTAGCATGGGAAGCTGTGAAAAGGAACCAGTTAACACAGGCAGACAAGGTCAACTTTGAATAAGGTGGTAAAAGTATGACTCAAATGTATGTGCTACTCTGTCTCGAAATGAAGAAACTTAGTGTACAAAAAAAAAAAAATAAAAAATCAAACCTTGGAAACATGTTTTTTTCTATACTCTAAGGTCGGCAGGATACTTCGTAACAACTGGGTATAGGTTTGAGTTTGAGTAAAATTTACAGTGAAAGGAGAATTTCTAAGTTTATTGTAAAAAAATATATATATTTATTGGAAAGGAAAACCTTGTGAGCATCACTTGCTAACGAACCAATACCTTGAACTGAAGGGAAAGCATTTGTAAAGTTTGATTGGACTGCACGTCCTCAGTAGAGATGGAAATCCTCATAAGCACAGCTCCATTTAACACCGTGTTGACATGGTCATTTCTGAGTCTTTAAAAAAAGCCTTGCTTAGGAGTGACCATAAAAATATGGAAGGCATCATAAACATCACTATATTAAGTACATACAAACAGTTTTAAAATGTACTGTAACTTGAAAGAAAATGCAACAAGGTAAAAAATTGTAGTTCAAACGTTTAATATTTTTTTATTTTTAAATAATTTTAGCAAAATAGAGTGAAAACACACAACAATACAACCTGCTCCCAGGATAATTAAAAAAAAAAACAAAACCAACCCACTACATAGCGTAACGTACCTGATATGCAAAGTACAGAATTTGGCTCAAAGTCTTTTAAGCAACCACCCATCTGAATCTTGGGAAGTAAGAACAATATCCAGTAATAGCCTTTAAAGAAAAAAACAACAAAACAAAAGTAGGTTTGTCTGAAAACAAAAGTACATACAGATTTTTCCGACAGTGCTCACCACCTTGAACAAAATAAACATTTTCAAAACACATACGGTGCCTTACAATTAACTAAAATTCTAACTTAGGTACAAAAATGTCTAGCATTCAGGTCTCCAAAGCCAAGAAATAGGCCCCAAAAGTCTCCTGTACAAATACCCGAAGTCTACATTTATTGATGTAATATACAAATTGTATAATATCCCCAAGCATTAACACTAGAAACACATTAGCTACAAAAAAGAAATTTTTTTTCAAGTTCATTGCCCATTTTCACTGGTGAAATGGAACACACTGAACTTCTGGGGTTTTGTGAAAATGCTTTCATTTCCCAGCAAATAATATGCTGCGATATTTATGTGTATACAAAAAAAAAACCCAAAAACAATCCACTAACTAAACAGCTGTAGTAAACTACATTTATAATGAACTTGCAGTATAAACATTACATTATTTTAAGGCAATCATGCAAAAAAGGCTTTTAAAAGGTGCAGATAATTTATTAAATGTGTCCCCTACTATTTAAAAGTGAGATTTATTCGTTTCCCCATCTGCACAGTAGCAAACAAGCAAATCCAAAGACTAGAAAAACAACAAGGAAATGAGCATACTATTACAAGTTATAACCACTCTTACCTTGGAAAATAAGTAAGAACGATTCTTCTGGAAGCCAGTCAGGAAATAAGGTATTGTTCATGGTATTCTACCTGGAAAAAAAAAAAAAAAGAAAATTTTCAGCATTTTGCTTTAAAGAGCAGGACAAGTGAGATGCTTGAAATTTATTGATTTTAAGTAATTAATAAGTTAGGAAAAACTTATGATAGCAGTAACTGTATCATTACAACTCAACTCTAAAAATAAAAGGATTGCCTGTACATACTTGGCCAAAGAAAAACACTGGAGGTGAAGACTGTCTGACATACAACATGGACGATCTGTATTTTTGCATGAATAACTGCACTCCTGTCTGCCATTATTTCAATTTTGAATGATTTAAAGATCAAATGCCTATGAAATTAAGGTATTTTTAAAGAGCAAATCATCCCACAATAGCTCAGTCCTTTTACTTTTTTCCAAATTAGTCTTTAGAAGTAGGCTATGCAAAACAGAAGAAAACCTCTAGTGATAGCAAAGTAATTTTAAAATGGCTTCTGTCATCAGCCTCTCTGAATTTTAAGTCATAAGTTACTTGATCTCCCCTAAAAGATACCTTTTGCCCTGCAGAATACAGTTTCAAAGCCTTCAGCTTCTTTAACCTTTCATCAGATCCCAAATTATGCTCTTTAACACCAGGAACACCGTATTTGCACAACTTTTCTAGCTTTTTGTGAAAAGGTTTAACGTTTTGTTTTGCAGCAGCTGTATTTGCGCATCACCAGTATCTCACACTCTAGGAAAAGTTTGGAATCGTTCTGCAAATATGCGGCTAAATTAATGTTACATTAAAAAATATATATAAATATATTCTAAAAATCCTGTACCTTAAACAAAAATTAAGACCCATTAAATAAAACATATTAAAAATTAAGAGCAATTTCTTTTCAGAGACACTTAGCTATTTACTTTTCAGTAGCTGAAGAAAATAAGTCAAAGCTATTTAAAAAATCACCCCTAATGTATTAAAAAAATATATAAATACAGCAGACACCCATCTAAAGCTAGAACTTTCTTTTGAGCAAAGTGTGTATGTCAGACCTGCTCTACACTGCAGAACTGTTTCTGGGGTTACAAAACCACCATAATCCAAGGCTAAAATAACGATACCGAACACTTTGCATAAAGGTGACAGAAGTCTAGTGACTGCTGTAACTTATATTTATTTTTAAAACCCAACTCTCATTGCAATGACGGATTCGTATTTGCAGAGGAAGTCCCAAAAAACATAAATTTACCTCCAACTGCAATGTTTAAACCCTGCACGGAGTTTTATAATGCTGTACACGGATAAATCCAACAAATATGGATATGCACAATCTCCAATTAAAAATGAAGTTCTTAATATTTACCACCTGCTTTACTACCTCACTTTTTAAACATTCATAATTACACTTTTACCCTTAAATTGGTAAACCAACCAAATTGTAGAACCAACCCAAAACAAACATCAGGAATTCCATTTAGATGTGCATTTTTATAAAGTCCAGAAATAGGTGTTGTACAACTTCTAAATTATTAACCATAGAAACAACGATACAAATGCTACATCAACAGAAATTACAGCAAGCTGCTTTAAAAACTGCATAATCTGAATACTAAAACCAATACTGACACCGAGCAAAAGCTTTTTAAAAGCCGTTAATGTCACACACGAACCCATTGGTTTCCTAATCGTGCAATTCATATTTAAGTAACTACCCTTTACTTCTCGTTGCATCTTCTAAATCACAACTGTAGTATTTTGCCAACTTTAAACTGTAAACTTGGCATGACCGAGCTTTGGTTTTTTTAAGCTTCTAAGTTTTTGTATTGCCGTTTTAATTGCAAAACCGTATTGCACGTAATTCTTCAGAGTTTTCTTTAAAGTTCCGCACCTGAATTGCTGTTTTTCAAGTGAAGTGAATTTCTATCTATTGTTTCAGTAAAGTCCAAAGATGTCTCATCCGCAGCCTGGGTTGTTTTTTTTTTTCCTTTCCTCTACTGGTTTATAAAGAGTTAAAAGCCAACACCCCACGAAAAAACCACCAAGTTTTATTTTTAAGAAAAAAGGACATGGCGTCTTTGTTCTTCCAAACTACGAAAACATCTCCCCATCTGAGCAGCAACGGGCAACAAATGCTCTTTAAACTGATACGGGTTCGGGGGCTAAACATTTAGCTGATGATGTAGTACAGTCTTCATCTCTTCCCCCCCCACACACACCTCCCCCCTCTCCCTTTACTGCTGCATTGGAGTTGCAAGCTGGTTTGCAGATACCCCCCTTCCATTCTGCACTGGAGGGGAACATGTCTGCAGCCCCCCCTCTGCTCACTGCTGCATTGGGGAACCCGCCTGCAGCTGCCCCATCCTCCTGCCGCACCGGGGAACGGGGGGTGCGGAGCCCCCTCGGTGCTGCAGGAGCAAAGGGGGAGGGGGAGCGCTCTGCAGCCCGAGAGCCGCCGAGTGTCACCGGGGCGGCCGCCGAACGGAGCTCCCTCCGCGGCACCCCTTCTCCTGCCGCTCCCTCCCCGGGCTCCGTGGGTCCCCCACACACCTACGAGAGGTTTCCCCAAACCCGCGGGGGTCCCCAATGCTCCCCTCCTCGCCCAGCCCGCGGCGGAGGACGGCCCGACTCCCGCCCGGCGAGGGAGAGGCGCGGGCAGAGCTGCGGAGCCCGGCGCCATTGCTCTCCTCCCGTCTGCAGCCCCTCACGGCAGTCGGGCTGACCGCCCTCCGTCGCCCCGGAACCCCCAGAGCTCCGGGCCCGACTTATCCCCCGAAACCGGCACCCGGGGGGCTCGCCGGACCTCCCCGCTCCGAGCGGCGGGGAAAGCGTTCGGGAGCCCAGCGGCAGCTGCGGCTGCTTCCCCGGCCATCTTGTGCCGTGTGTGAGGGAGTCTCTGCCGTCTCCTCTCAACTCCTTCCTCCCCTCCCCCCGCACAACATGGCCGCCCGCTCGCTACTCACTGCGGCGAGGAAGGGGCGGGACCCGCGCCCCTTTCCCCCCCCCTCCCCTCCTCCAGTCCCCCTCNCCGACTCTCATTGGCCGCGCTCCTCGCCGCTCGCTCCCCATTGGCTGCTCCCGCCGCCTCCTCGAGCCCCGGCCGCACGAGCCGCCCCTCAGGGCCGAGAGAGGGAGAAGGAGGAGAGGGAGAAGGAGGAGAGGGAGAAGGAGGAGAGGGAGAAGGAGGAGAGGGGAGGAGAAGGCAGCACTGGGAACTCAGAACCCGCTGCTGTCCCCTGCCCTGCCCCAACCCTCCTCATCTCAGCCCTGACCCAGCTTGGTTTGGGCACCACCTTCTCTCTTCTAGCCCATGCTTTGGAAATGTCTTACCCCAGCCAGCCCAAGGGGCCTCTTGCCACCCTGCACCCACGGACAGCAAGGCCCAGCTCTCCCACTTGGCCTACGAGCACCCCTCACCTGCCCTAACGCTGCCATCACCACACAAAGTACCTCTGTTCACAGGCTGCCACCAGGCATGGCACAGCCCACCCACCAGCCAGCCCTGGGCTCCTGTTCCACTTCAACACAGGCTCCGAAATCATTCCACATAAAAACCTTTGCTGGCTCGACTCAAATAGAGCCAACTGCCCCAGGCCTCCCCTGCACTGCACACCAACAACCTCAGCTGCTCCTAAGCCCCTCTGGCAGAAAGAGCCAGAGCAACCATGCCACCCACCTGTCTGTAGCATCACTCCCAGTCTTCATCAGTGCCTCTCAAAACCACCACAGACACCCAAATAAAATGGTATTGCACTTTTTTGTCAGTCAACACTGTAGAAACTGTCTTGTGTGCCAACCTCACCGGGACATAGTCTCCTATTTTGACTGCTGCCATGGAAACCACTTGAGATAGCAGCACCATAGAGGGGCATCCCCCACATTCTTGGTCACTGTCATAAAGGCCAGTCCCCAGATGATGGGGCATGATGTTCCTCTGCCATAGGCACACCCAGCAAACCTGACAGAGCAGCATGATTAATAGCTGTACTTCAGCAGTCACTTTGAATTATGCACGTCTTTCCCCTTTTATTTGCACAGCTTAGTCCATTAAAAGCAGAGAGAAAAGTGCCCCACTCTTCCTTTTTTATACTAGAAATGTGGGTAGTTACGGCAGCAATTAAACCAACAACGCTTGAAATTATTATGAAAGGTCTCAGGATTTAGTCTGGTATTAGAAATCACATAGCTGGACTTCAGTAGCAAACTCCTGAGCCGAGCCTTGGAAAAAGCAGAAGTAGCTGATCAGCTGAAAAGAATTGCTCTCTAATGCCCCTCAACAGTCATTATTTTGAGCTGAGAGATGTATTTCCTTTAAAAATAGACAAAAGTTAACCTCCCTGTATAGGAGAGAAGGGGAGGAAGACACAAATCTGCTGGCTTGTGGACAGTGGTGGTAAGGTGGTTGCAGTCTTCAAAGAAGGGATGGTGGCTGTCTGCATAAAGGTACCACAGCACCAGAGTCTTCAGCCAAGAAATCAATGGTGGAGCAAAAGAGCAGCTACTGGGTCTCACTGGAAGAAGGCAAAAGGCCTTTTTTCTCCCCAGAAGAAAAGTGAAGTTCTGGTCTATGGAGAGTACACAAAGAGCAGGAAGCTTGTTCTGCAACTTCATTCCCATTCAGATTCCAACAAGAAGCTAATCCTCCCCCTCTCAGTGGAACTACTCACACATAACTCCATGTAAAGGTGTTTGCATTGACAGAACCCAGATGCTGCTCTCCTTGGAAAACGACCAACAGTGAAGAAAAGGGAAAGGCAACCAGG
Organism: Florisuga fusca; assembly: GCA_038090715.1. NCBI lineage: Eukaryota > Metazoa > Chordata > Aves > Apodiformes > Trochilidae > Florisuga > Florisuga fusca. Next base: position 6,119,914 of record JAAWXA010000037.1, read on the forward strand.
GATAAGGCAGGAATCAGATTAAAGTAGGGCAGCAGCAAAAACACTTCTCCTTGTGCCAGCATTTTCAGCTGACACAGCAAAGAATGACTTCACAGCGAAGAGCAAGATGAGAAGTTCAGTGTACAATTTTCATCCTTTCTATTGTGCCTTCCCAGAACACAAGCACATTACTACAAAAACATAAAGTGGTACCACTTGCTATAACCATGTGAAAGAGAGAAAAGAGATCAGACATTCAAAACATAACGGCACTTTGTAAGAGTAGTGGGATTCCAGCCAGAAGAGTTGAAGGTTGTAACTGAACAAGCTGTAACCTGTTTTGTTAAACCTGATTTTCTCTAACTATACCAGACTGTCTAGTATCATAGCCTAATTCCTCACTCAAAAATAATTATTCATCTACATTTATGTACAGAAATGTTTTTTAAAGTCAGTTCATGTATGGCTGCTATGTGCCATCAAAAAATTACTCATTAAATACATCCTGTGCTGCTAGCTTGCTTCCAGACCACCAAGGCCTAAAGCAGCTCCAACAAAAGGTGAATAAAGTATCCATTACCTCTTCTGTCTCTTGGCTTCGAGTGAGTTTTTTGTAGGTGAGGATGAGTACAGTCACTCTCTCCAGAGCTGCAGCACTTGTCAGACAACTTTGCTGTTTGTGTACGGGTAACAGTATCTGTTTGCATTCTTCTTTCCTGATGAAATGGTAGAATGGTGATAATCTCCTTGCTCACATTTTCATTTCCCATGGTCATCTCTCTATAAACAGAAAATTATCATTCCTTCTGCCGCTGCGGTTACCCCATTTATTTTTTCCTTCTAAATTCAGCATTTCTATTCAACTGCAAATTCCTCCATGCATTTTATTTCTTCTCTTTCAGACAACATGCTTTCTCTCTTGTTGATGGTTAAACCAAATACTTGGTAATAACCAAATACATGATAATGAGACAATGTTTCCATTAGTAATTTGGGAACTATTTTCTAAGCCTGCATCAGCAACTAGAATTCCAGATAGAGGCACACATCATCACTTTCACATACTCAAATGAAACATTTTCTTCTAAAACCTTTTTTTCTTCCCCCTAGTTCCCATGAAGACTTACTATCCCTTAGGAATAACATGCAAAAACACACACTAATTTCATAGGGCAGTGAAATTCCCTGCCTGCCCCAACATGTCCTCTGTACCAGAGAACACCAAAAGATTGGTGAAGAAGCCTGTTCTTTGTGACACATGATGTGCAAATGTAGCATACAGGTCTTTGGAGAGACAAATTGAATGGAAAGACCAGATATTTGACACCAGTATTTGACAAAACAGTTTAGTGTTATCTGCCTTTTGAAGTGGAAAAGGAGTCTAAACGAGACTGAGAGAGGCACAGTGTCGTTAAACTTTTCTTCAACTCAATCACTTTTCAGGAAAAATCAGTAACAGTTGTCTAGACCTTAAGCCAAACACAATAGTTTTGATTATCTCGAGAGGGAATATGCAGACGGGTTATCAAATGCCCTTTGAACCCAGCAAGATGTTCTGTAGTAGGCATCTAACTTCCTCCAAACTGGTTGTTCACAGAAATGGTTGCTTTGTCATGAATAAAGCATAGTAGTCCTGTTTTCCATTTTTGTACATAACATGCAATATGTTACTAAACCAATCTGTCTTGCGTCGTCCACCCCTCTCCCATTTCCTTCCTCGGTAATCCACTATTAAAATCCCAGAAATTGTACAGCAGTTGGAAATTACCTCCTATGACACTTCTGGAGGTGTAGGATTTCAGAGCAGCACACACAAGGACACTGTAAGAGCACGGCCATGCCTGCACTGCTGTCATCTCCGAACCTTTTCACAGCAGTGACACAGAGGAACTTCACAAAGAGATGTAAATAAAGACAGTTTTTCAAAGCACGGAACCAGTTTCCTTGTCTGACTGGTGAAGATGATTATGGTGTATTGATCCAAGCCAAAACTTTTTGCCAGTGTCACAAGACAAGCATTAACAGCAGGGATAAAACCACCTCGTGCTATTCATTCTGCTCTGGGGCTGGTCTGGAACTGGAATTCAAATCCAGACTTTTGCTCCAGCCTGTAATGAGTAATTGCAAACACACATCTAGGCACATGGAGAAAACTTTTACATATGCCCTTTTTGTTTCTAGGACTTAACACTGAAAACTAACATTATGCTAATATGGTGGTTTGCTAGCACTTTTACGATGCACATGTTCAGAATGATGAACCTTGTGAGCAGCAAGAAAAAGATTTATTCCCAAGAATACTTAAAAACAAATTCTTACCCTGGTCATAAACAAACAGTAAAGAATAAAATCTTCCAGACTTCTAAGCCAAACATCAGTACTTTTTTTTTTTTTTTCAGTTTGTTCAAAATGAAGAAATTTTAACCAAGATTCACCTCTTTTTATTCCTGTTTTCATTATAAGATAAGCCATCAATAAAATGTATAAAGACGTAATGAAAGTGAGAAATGGATGCAACATCTTTTGTGTGATTTAACCCCCTTTCCTCAGCAGATTTTTAACTTGCAGGATACAATGCATTAAAGAATCAGTATTGTTTCTGTACATGTGATCTCATGGCCTGAGCTCTAATTTTAGATCTAAGAGCTCCTCAACAACCTACCCACGCTGCTACTTCAGTTTTGCAGGAGTTCCTGTATACAATAAAGCAGAAAAAAAAAAAGATAAAAAAAGGACCAGTAACTGTTGTCTACTGACAGGATAACTTGTGCTTTATATTAGCTTGACTAAAGAATAGACAGGTATTTTTCTTCAGAAATCACCCCACTTGTCTTAAGAAGGTTTAACATGTAAAGGTTTTGTATTTTTATAGCTCACCCTCAAATAATACCTTGGTGCCATCATAACTCAAGGAAACAGTAACCATCTCAGTCAAGGTAGGTACATGCTGTACTGGTCACCATGCAACATACAGTGATTGTCAGAAATGGCAGTGTTAGAGGTACAAGAAACATGGGAAAGACACCATAGCCTTTGTTTTGGTGAAATTTTAGGACAGTTTAAAACTTTAGACTGATACCAACTTAAAGAATTTGGGTGATTTTTTAACAATATGTTTAATTGCTTCTTAAAATAAGCTACTGGAGCTTGGAACAACAAATGTATTTCTTTATCTCCTTCCTTATCCCCTGCTACTTCCATTAAATTATTTGTTGGTTTGTTTTTGTTTTTTTTTAAGGTCAGCTTTTAGGTAAACTATTCTGCTTGGCATGGAAAACTTTTATAAGAGGACCAGGCACTGGTGGAAAAATGACCGACTGACCGTTTTGCCTGTACCTCCTTTGCACTAGAATTTATATGGGCTAACAAGATACTACACATCTCCTTACATGAATGAGAATGATGCAACTTTCTTCATTACTGAAATCACCTTTGAAAGGAAGAAACTAATGTGCACCTTCCCAGGAACCTGAATAGCTACAGCATGCAAAGGCAAGTTTTGTGGCTTGACTTCCACACTTCTCTGCACTCATTGCAAGTTTGCTGCTTAGAAACTTGCAGGACTGAAAACATGAAAGGATTAGACACACTGGCAGGGTTTTTATCTGTAAGAGGTACAAAATTACAAACATTGTTTTTCAACTTACCATTCTGCTGTAAGTATGGTCTGCAGAGTTACAGAAACTTCTGCTGAATGGGAAAATGATGGTCGTGAGACAGAGCCATACCCAATCTTATGCTTCAAAATAAAGATTTGTTCTCCCATTTTCCAGTATATCACATGATTAGTACTGAATCAGAAGATAAATTTTATCACTTTTAAACAAAATCTTCAGAACACTTGGATTTTAAATGTATCTAGGGAAAAACAGATTTTTAGAAAAGCTAGACAATGAAATTAATTGTAATTTAGAAGGGAAGTTAACTCAGATAATTTATAATTATAGCATGATTACTTCCCTGTGTGTTCTTGTGTTCATTTTCCAGAAGTATTCCTCTGTCCATCCTTGAAATTTATTTGCTGCAAACATGAGCCAGTAAAGCTTGATTGCTTAAGTGTCTGAGGAACACTATCAGAAAAGGGAAAACAGGCTTAGCACAAACATGGGATTACACATCAAAATCAAGGACAAAAAAAAAAAAAACAAAAAACAAAAAACAAACAAACAAACAAACAAACAACTAAGCTCTGATTTTTATTTTTTACCAACTCCATTTGGGTTCTAGTGGAGACTTCAGAAAGTTTGATGATGTGCACAACAAGTAAACTTTCTTGGTAAGTATCCTGGGAAGTTTGCAGGCACAGGGACTTCATACCAGCTTTGTAAACATGATGATTTCACTCAGATGTAACACAGTGAATTACAGCTACTCTAGAATGAAAAAAAAACCAACCATCCACACCTCCAAAAATCCAAGTATAACACTGGGGTTTTTTATTTTAAGCAATTTTCAAGCCTGTTTCCATAATAATATTCATTCTTGCCTTTTGTGTGCAGGTAGCACCATGGGGCATCCTATTGATTGCTATGTAATAGTTGACAAAATGATGCATTATTCAGCATATTGCCATATGTTTAGAAGAAAGAAAATGTGCCTTTTTTCTGAAATCTTATGAGCATATGCTTTTTTTTTTTTTTATAGACAGTCTGAGGAAGCACTGTATCACCACATTACACTGTACTATACACTTAAAAGAGAAGACCACTTATATTTGTAGCTGAAAATAAACTTCTTCATTTCTCTCAACACTTTTTAGATGTGGAGTCCAATCAATTTTTGAGGCAGTGATACTACATTAGGGAAACCATTGGATTAAAATGTCACCTGCACAAATACAGCTTCTGTGTCAAACTGATGTTTACCATGAGCTTTTTAATTTCTTCCCACAGTCAATTCCCTATGAAATATCTCCTGCCAGAGCTTTATCCAGCCTGGAGCACTCACCAGCCTGGGGACTGGAGAAGTTTTATGCGTGTCAGGCATGCTCTCCATCTAAACTCCAGAACTAGCAGCTTAACTAATTGTTGCAGGCAAGAGATTTACATAAGGAAACAAATACTCTCCCTCATTGACCAAACCATCAATCATGTCTCAGCTTGAAATAATTCACAGCTTATTTTTTAATATTTAGTCAAGGATTAGTATTAGGAGGTGAGCTGGTAAGAAAATGTAAGCAGCTTGTGAGAAAACACTGTCAGTACAGTTGTCTTGCAAAAGGAGGTCAATGGCTTTTTGTACAACTAAAGCAGCAGAGGGAACATCAGACATCCTGGGTGAGACATCCACAGCATCACTGCCCAAATAACATGACTGCAACCTCACCCAGAAGACCCAAACCAGGTTCCATGCACCCAGATAACTGACTTGCTTCAAGCTTTACCAGTGGATTTAACAAGTTATTACCTCTCTCTACAAATGCGTCTTGTTTTCAAGTCAAGAAACATTAGGATTAATAACAAAATAGGGATTTTGATCTCTTCTTGTTACTCCAAATGTACAGATCTTGAGTTATGTGCCTGTGCCTTTAATTCCATGCCGAGTAGTTACATTTAGGTCAGTGGAATCAGTCCAGGTTTTCCTTGGTGTGTCTAAAAGCAATGTTGTCCTAAGGATTTGGAAGCATATGAAGTGAATTTAGGAGTGATCAAGTATGTCAGTACTTGGAAAATGTGACTGCCATAAACTAATCCAGTCTGTAGCAGGAAAAGAGAACGTAAAGCAGAGATCTGTGACACTCAAGAGTGATAGCAAGCATGTACATGCAGGTATCATTGCATCATTATTCTTTGTGTTTTCCAAAAAATTTCTTTTTCTTGTCTTTTTAGTACTAATGAGAAAGCAATAATATCTATTTTATTGTGCTAGGTAGTTCACCTCTTATTCATCTCCTTCAGAATACTTTTAAAACCTTTACATCCAAAAGAACAAGTGACCACACGTTAGAATGAACTAGAAGTGAATAGGTCAAAACAAAATGCATTAATCGGGAAACTGCAAAATTTTCTTCTAACAATCCACACACTACTGGTATTAAACAATACATTCTATTTGACTCAGCAGTACACTCTAACCTAGGATGTAAGATGGAGATTATAGAACACTTTGAAGGAAAAAAAGATGAGTGACATGAGTCTGTATGTGTAGGAGATAAAGTGAAATGCTTGAATAATTTACAGTCATAACATGAACAAAAATGAAACACTGGGACCTTAGTAGCTCCTTTTTTTTCAGCTCCAATTATTAAGATATTGTGCTCCTGGCTAGCATATTGGGTAGTGATAATGAATATTCAGGGCCAGTGCTTTTGCCGTATGAATAAAAACTGTTCTGTTCAAAAGGTTAATAAAGGATTATCTTTATCCATATATACACACAAATGCTCAAGATAATTAAAATTTGAACAAAAAATTAAGTTGATGAACAATAATTTAATTGCAGAAAGTCTACTTAAGTGATGTGAATAAAATGCAATTAAGCATAGGAGAAAATATAACCTAATTAAGTAGTTTGGAAAGGCATATTAGTATATGCTGGAAAAGTAATTTTTATATAAGAACATTTTATGCTTAGTATTATCACTATAATGCTCAGTTTTGCATAAATAAATCAAAGACAGGCAGGAACTTCAAAGCAAAGCTCTGTACCGGAGGTGCTGTTGGGCATCAGTGCCCATTGCATCCAAGTTAGGTCTGACCTGTGGATCTGTGACCCTAGCAGAATATAAAGGGGCAATCAAGAAAATTATGATATTGAAGTGGCAAAAAGGTTTCTTCACGTTGCTTTTCTTAATGAAGGAATCGCTGTCTCAGAGGAATTTTTGCAGGTGACATGCTTTGAAAGGGAATGATCTTTTAGACCAAGAGAGAGGAGATCGAAGACCTCGCAAAAGCAAAGCTCAGATGCACTGAACAAGGTAGAATCTAACTTGGTTTTAAACATGACTGATGTTTCTTTCAACCCTAGTTTGGATATGAGTATCATGCAGAGAAGCTGAAGTCTTTTGGCTGAAATAACAAGGCCTCCTTTTCTGATAGTTGACAGCCACATACCCAACCACCGCTGCATTGCTGCAGCATCCCCTCTCCTGCACCACGTTCAGGCAGAGGCAGTGATATTTCAGAGCTGTACATCACTGCTCAGTCAACTGGCACAGAGATGCTGATTGCTTGGTCATTCAGAAAAGCAGAAACGATAGCCTCTACACTCATTTTGTTCTTCATTCTTCAGTGGAAGCACTAATTCATCTCTACAACATGCAGCCTCCCCTAAAGCACAGAAACTCAGGGAGTGAAATTCGTTGACACTGAACATCAGATCAAAAGCTCAAGGCCTCCAGCAGCATTATTTCACAAGCCCTGCCTCCTTAGGAGGCCAGGATAAGAACGCAGCTACATGAAAAATAAATGAGAAGAGCTTTTCCTGATTCTGAAAAGAAGAAAATAATGACACAAACCCAAAATCAAATGCAACAACACTGCCAGCATTAACGGTCCCTGCCCCGGTTCCCAGAGGCTTGTTAAACAAATGAGCCTCATAATGCATTTTACAAGGGAAAAATCCAGGACTGGAGAAAGTAAAGTCCAATGCAGAAACAAAACTGCTGTTGCTTGCTCCAGGAGTTTTGCACAGAATGGGATTCAGTCTGACCTCACTCCTGCCACAATAGCTTTTCCCTCTTTTGATCATACAAGCAGTTCTGCAGCACTAGTGGTAGGCTGAGATTTTAGATGCCAACTACTCTTTCAATACCTGGAAGTCAAATCATCCCAGGCACATCAAAGAAAGCTGGTATCGTATGTGCACAGACCAGTTAGACATCTTTTTAGGCTAGAAAAAAAGACACTAATTAAAGCAGACCTGTTGTACCACATTCTCCCTGAACACCTCAGCTATGCCACCACAATGCTGGGTGTGCAGCCACATTATCCTCCTGGTTATCCCTGGGAAGGACTCGGTGGCATTTTTAGAACCATATTACACCTCCAGAATTTTTTAAATCTCTTGGGGTGAAACCTGATTCTGGTTGCACACTCTAATCCCTTCAAGAGAAACGCTCCCCTTTTTCCTTGTTTTTCTTCTTACTACGGTTTTTTTACCTTAAGCTTAAATACGAAAGCCTTTGGCATGAGAGAGGGAGTGTCATGATTAAAATGAAGGAGAAAACCTTGAAATGCAAACTCCCACGAACACCACGCGTCTCCTCCCGCTGCCTGAATGCCGCTTCACGAAATGGCGACTGCCTCTGGAAGCAGCTGCCTAAAAACTCCCACATCCCCACAGGAAACCAGAAGTGCTTAATATATATACTTTTTTTTTTTTTTTTTTTCCTTTTTGTTAAAGCTTTCATTTTTCTGTCTACAATCAGCCCCACAAGGACTCACTCCCAAGAGCTCTCCACAAACCCATGACCTGGTGGGGAGCAGGCACAGCTTTCCTTACACCAGGAAAAGCTTTTCCCACCCCAGTTTTTGGGGAACACCTGGACCCCTTCCCTACGCTGTCAGGGGGGGAAGTGGGTGCATGTGGGCTGCTCTGGTGTGGGGGACTCTGGGCTCCAGCACCTTGTGCAGTGCAAATAAATCTGCTGATGGAGCTGGGAGCACTGCGATCTTGCTTTTCCAGAATTTTCTCTCTCCACTTCCCAAATATAAAGGGACTTTTGTGGTAAATACTGAGCTGGAGCACTGATGGGCTCCGTGTAGGGCGCCATGTGGTATTTGGTTTCTCGCTACAGTACATGTTTTTATAATGATGGGGGAAGGGGAGGAAGGGAGCTGCTCTTACCAGCATGCCAATAATCTGTTGCAAAGGGCTGGAGCTCTCAGAGCCAATTAGTCCCCAGGTTAACCATTTAACTGCTGAAAAAAAAAAAAGTCTCAGACACAGACTCAGTGAGAGGAAGGTCAGAAAAGATTGTGTGGCTACCCAGGGGAGATTTGTTCACAGATGCATTTTTTCATGTTTTTGATAAACTGACCAATGAAACTCTCTCAAGGTCACAAAATGCAAACGTGGGACAGCTGTAGCCAGAGCACCCACATGGTGCAATTTTAATAAAAGCTGGATGCATTTCAGGGTCTGTGCCAGCCTGTGACAGAACCATAAAAGCCACACACAGGAGCTGCATTTCTGATACAGATTTTGGTTGGGTACAAGTCCCTGCCATGGGAATGGCAAACCCACGCAGCCCACTGTGAGGTGGGAAGGGTGAGGATGCTGCCCTGGCAGAGGGAACCTGGCTGTGACACTGCAGCAGCTTCCAGCAACATGGAAAAACACAATAAGGTTGGGCAAGCTCTAAGAAAGTGATGGCGTAGTCTGTCTCCCTCTAAACATCCATGTCTCCATCATCCCTGAGCTGTGCCCAGACACAAAAACATACTCTGGACTCCTCTGCACCAGGCTTGTTTTTCAGTCTCCTCAACTGCATTCAGGTAAGACCATCCCCCCAAAAATGTTCTTTTTATATGCTGCAGTTCAATTTGTCATAAACTTTTAATGCCTGAGGCAGACTAGCTCACAGCTTCTTGTGCACTGCTGAGCCAGTCAGGGAAGAAGATGCACAGGGAATTCCCAGCCTCAATCTTTTCTCTCCAGGGCACTTCTGAACGTGGCCAGGGAGAACAGACAAATTAGTTCTAACACAGGGCAACAAGACAATGCTCCCAGTTGACCCGGTGGGGGTGTAAACTTATTTTTTACTTTTTTTTTCATTCCATGACATACCAGACAACATTGGCTCAGATAGCCAGAGATGCCAGGAAGACCATGAAGTGCCCTGGCATAGCCAAAGCAGATTCTCCACACCCCAACTCATCACTTCTAGCAAGAAACTCAAGTTTATGGTTTGGGAGGGAACATGCTAGTGCTGCTGCCAGCCCAAGCAAACACTGCAGTGTACATGAAAGGCACATTCCTACACCAGCAGCCTCTCCAATGGCTGAAAATTAGACCAAGTCTCTCTCTGCATGTCCTGAAGAAGGTCCAGTGCACATGGAAGTTGTGCCCCTGAAGGGCTATAGCAAGGCTGGCTCACTTTTAAGCCCCAGAAGGAGCTACATTCAAGTATAACTTTACATTCAGATGAAACAGGTTGCAAGGGGAGGAAATGCATTAAGAAAACAGCAGATTAGTTAGGCATGTGAGCTGCCAGAGCTCTGGCAACACAAGAGCTCTCTTGTTCCTGTTGCCTCCCACAGCTGCATTCACTAAATATGCCCTGGGCAGAGAACTGCATTTTCTCCACCCCTTTCTCAGCCCAATCAGGTTTGCTCAAATACCACCAGGCTCCCCTGGGACATGCAGTCAGACAGCAGCACTGCCCTAGTTACAGGCATCCTCAAGGGCAGAAGAGACTACTAATGCCTGCAAAAGGGTGGAATTATTACCTCCACAGGTTGTTTCAAGAGGCAGTGCTCACAGCTGATGGATATTGAACTGTTAAAAGCAGAGTGGTCTGTTCTCCATAAGGATACACCCCATTCGTGTGTCAGAAACAGTTACTGGAAATAAATGGCCATCAGATATTTTTCAACAGTTAATCAAGAAAAATTCCTGGCCATCTTGGAGCTAATACAAGCAGGCTAAAGGCTGCCTCTTTAAAAAACAAACAAACAAACCAGTTCCTGACTGACTGGGAGATGAACAGTGGCCAAGAGCAATCCCAGTTGTACTTTCCATCAAGTCAGGGCTCTGTGGTATATTAAATGAGCATACATTTGCCTCTGAATGGAAAAAAAAAAATTAAACTTACATAGGGCCAAAGTCCTTTCCCCCCACCACCTCTATTCTGCTCTTCATGTTTTAATAACCTCACCTTGTGTTTTTTACTTGCAAGGTCACAGATTGTTTGGCCTGGCACAATGAAGCCTTGGTCTTCACAGCAGCCTTGAAACACTGCAGCAAGCCCAGCAACAAGGAGGAGGAGGAGCTGCCCCTTCTGATATGCTTACTTCTATAATGGATCAAATTTCAGAAGAAAGAGGGTAATCTTGGTGGCTTTCCTTCCTTTCCAGCTGCAACCCAGCAGGGATTTTGACCCTGCTTTTGACTCTCCTTCTTCCTTTCCTCACAGTTCCCTGTTTCTTCAACACCTCCAGCAGGAAAGCAAAACTGACATAATCTGGTCAATTTTTCAAGCTTTCTCATTTTTAAGAAGTCAGTGGGAGCAGACTATATCCTACCATCAAACCTCACAGGAGGGAGAATTAAATACCTCATGCATGACCCTAATGCATAGGATTCTGTTGATAGCTTTCCTTGTAATCTCAATACTCAGACCTTATCATGCATTCAAAGCTTATCTGTAGCCCTAGAACATTTTGCCACAAAAGGAACCCAAATTCATTTTGGTATGATTATGCAGTCACATGAGTCACATGCTTGCTGTGGAATAAATAAAAATACTGAGCTTTTGTGGATAACTTGCAGGCTTCAACTGAAGTGTAAAATAAGAAAAAAACCCCAACATACAAAAGCTATCTACTAGGGAAGGAAAAAAGCAGTTTTAGATGTCAGTTTGCAGTACAGGAAAATGGTACAATGTATGTATGAAGAGGCTTTTGCTATCTTTTGCCCACCTGCCTCCATGTGACCTCAATGTCTGCAAATCATATTTAAGCAGCTACATAAACTAAGGACCTTTTTTCAAAGGTAGCAGTATTTAAGGTATTTAAAACCTTTGAAACTAGATAACTGTCATAAAATGACCACAAAATCCTCAGCTTAATCAAATAGCTGAAAGCTAGAAAAGTTCAAAGGTTGCGCTGTGTGTTTTGTGCCTTCCCTACCTATTCTCTCCTTCTCTGCTTTTCCTGCCTTCCTGAAACAAATTTTTCTCAAAGGCTGCTCTAATTTTGCACAGAAATTGCCACTATTTTAATTAGCCACCTTGCTGTAGAAGAACTCCAACCCCACAGCACTGGTTCTTCTGAAATCAAGCCCTGCTCACTGGGGACAGAAGTGGCTTTGCCTGCTCTGATCTCTTAAATTCTGCTGGATCCTATGGATTTCTGAGCACACACAGAAAGATGTAGCCTCCCCTAGGATAATGCTTTTAAGAAGGAAATAGAAGATGTGAAAGCAGGTGTGAAGGCTGAGCCACACAGAAGCCCCAGGACTGGGAATTACCTTCAAACAGCACCAGAGTCCTAAAAGCAAGCAAAGGCACAAGAAACTGGGATGGAGGGGTTTATTTCTTAAGCAGTAAATTTCTCACCCACATCTCAAAGTGCTCAAACAAGGGAGGCAAACCCTTCTTCTGGCAGACCAAATCCTCTGAGTTTTACTGTGCTGAGCCAAAGTCCTGAGCAAAAGCAAAGCTGAGGTGGTGGCACATTGTAGGAGACATAGGGGAGAGCCAGCTGTGTCTCAGAAAGGGACTCTCCTCTGCAAGCCCTGGATCAGCTTAGCTTGAAAAACAATTCAAGAGTTCAGATATTGCTTTTCACATCTAAAAGCACAATTGAAAGAGTCAAACATATCTTATCTTAGATACCAGGGCTTTCTATAATTGCTATGAGGCAACAGTTGTGAATTTAAAAAACAAATTATATCCAAGGACAGATTAAGAGTTACCAGAGAGGCAAGCAGCCTGAAGGTGCTGTTTCTAACCATGAGGTTACCCAGATCAGAAATTTTGACCTAGCAATCTGGAAACTCACTATCCTAAAAATTTCCTCAGTCACTCCCAACATACAAGGCAGACTACACTGATGGAAGGACACCAATGTTGCAAGGGAGAAACAAGACACAGCCACACTAGTAACCATATCCAACTCCACCCTTCCTGCCTGGCTCTCCGGGAGGTGGGGAGTGCTGTGAAGGTCCCCAGATGGGAAGGACATCAGCTTAGCTCCTGGGTGGTGGCACCAACAGAGCCATCAGCAACAGGGGTGAGGAGGAGGTGGTAGAGAAGCTGGATATGAGGAAAAAAAAATCAAAAGGAGCACATAATGCAGCAAACATTGGTAATTTTCTGGACAAACTCCAGAGAATCAACATCTTAAAACTATAAACCTCAGGGAGGTTGTGGTTAGGAGACCAACAGTGCTGGGTGACAGGGCTGCAGGTAGGGCTATAGCAGTGCCTGGGGAGAGACACCTCAAAGCCACAAGTCATCTGGAGCCACCCAAGGAGCAGGGCTGGGTAGGTGGTCCCCCTCTGTAGCTGTGCCAGAGCTCTGCTGGGTGAGGTTTGTTTGCCTGTCTGATGGAGGATGCCAGATGCTGAGCATAAAATTCCCCTTGAAGCTTCATAACCCCACGGAGCAAAATTAAGGCTTATATGCTTCATGTGTTCCACCTATACGAGTTTTTAAATTCTGAGGTTTCCAGATGTAGCCAGGGACCTCAGAACAACATCTGCATTCATTCCTCCTTGGGACCAGCTCCCGGGGGCACCTGGAGCTACTGCAGCAAGTGACAGCTTTGCCTGAAAGGAGGACTTGTTTTAAGGGAATTACCAAGCCTCACACGAGCTAAAATAAGCTGTCCTGGAGATGAAGCTGTTTGAGACATCCTGAAAATGCCTGTTGCACACACAGCACTGCTGGATCCCAGCCTCAGCGAGCAGGGGAAGCAGCAAACCCAAGCCTCCTCCGTGCCGCGGTGCACATTGCTCTGGCATTTCAAACATTTGAGGCATTTCAGACAAGCCTCCGCCGACTACAGCAGAGCCTCGCCCATCACGGCTCCGGAGCTTATATAAAAATTTAAAAAAAAAAAAAAAAAAATCTGTTTATCAAGTTGTAGAACAACAACTATTCATTTAGTTTTTTAGATGGAATTAACCAAAGCAAGGGGAGATTTTGCGGACATTATTTCTCCCCGACTCAACAGGCTGTCGAGATTAAGTGACTTGCTGGGTTCAGCCCAAGGAAAAACAAGCACCACCAGACATTTCCTTCCGCAAAAGCAGAGAAACCCATCACAGGAGATGAATCCCGGACATATTATTATTACTGAGTATTTTGGTTGGCTTGTTCTATTTGGAACCCCCAGTTGTGGCCGGCTGCTGGAGAAAAACAGCGTTTGCCTTCTCCCTTCGGCAAGAAAACACGACTCCAATCCCTCATGGGGAACAAAGGTGCTTCCCAGGAGCTCGCCGCGTAGCCAAGCAACGCCGGCGGGATGGGGATCGGGGCTTGCGCCTCGCCCGTGATGCTCCAGCAGCCTCCACAAACAATTCTTGCCACGTAGACAAGACCGTGCAGGGTAATGGAAAATTACTGCAGGCGTTTTCTCTTTTTTTTTTTTTTTTTTTACTCTTAAAGGGCGAGACGCTCGGTTGGCGGAGGAGAGGTTGGTCGGCAGCCCGGGTTTGGAAGCCCGGCCCCTGGGTCATTTTTATTTTATTTTTATTTTATTTTTTTTCTTTTTCTTTTTCCTTTTTCTTTTTTTTTTTTTGTTTCCTCCCAGAAGGGCTGCAGTGCGTCACTCACATGCTGGGGCGTTCTTACAGGCAGATAGCATTTGCATTACGTTTCAACTCACTGCAGTGATTAAAAAAAAAAAAAAAACCAAAAAGCCCACCAAAACAACCCTGGAGCAGAGAGCTGAGCAGCAGAGGAGGGGGGTGGGAGGGGGAAGAGCTGAGCAGCCAGAGGCAGGAGGTGAACAAACCTCCCTAAAACCGCTTTCAACACAGCCCCAAAGATGGCGACCTGACCGCGGAGCAGTTAATATTAGCTGAGAGCTGATGCCAAAATAATCCCCTTGCACTTGGCAGGCTCAGTGTTTGAACAACTGCCTGGCAAACGTCTGTCTCTAAGGCTGCAGGAAGGAAAATGCCTTAAAGAGCAAACTTACTTTGCCAGACTATTACTGGGGCAACAGTAATTTTTAAAAAGCACAAACATGTTTCACCTCCAGTTTCTTACGTAAAAAATAACTTATTTCTTAAGATAACATTGTGTATACATAGCTTAAAACACCAAGCTAAAGAGGCAGACAAACTTTCATCTACAGCAGCACCAGACAGCCCATTCCAGCCACTGCACTTCTGCCCTATGAAAATCAGATTTGCAGACTTACCACTTGGGCAGGGCAACATCTGCCTGACAGGCATGTGGGTATAAGAGGTGCCCAGCAAGAGAGCTCAAAATCAGATCCTCTAGCCATTAGAAGCTTTAATTTCATTTCCTCAAAGGAGAGACCACACTGCCTGGTCCTTGGGGTACCTCTAAGGAACCAACTGCCTGGCCTGCAGCAAAAGAAGAGGAAACCTGCTCCTCTTGTTATAACCTTTCTGCTCATTGCATGCAGCTGTGGGCCCCGATGGCCTTAGTTTGGTAAAAGGATGAAGCTGTGCCCTTCCTGGAGATGCTTTCAATTTAAGGTGTTTGCCAGAGAGGTTCTAGGTCAGCTCCAATACAGTCAGCCAATGTGGCTTTTGCTCTTCCCCATCTTTGTGCTTGAATTTGTCTTCTCCTATCTGTTTTTTCTCAGTTAAGCACTGGTTAAAGTCTCAACCCAAATCTTCTCATTTTGTGGTAGCCAGCAAATGAAAATGAAACCCCTGTACTGAGTTAGGGGACTTCTTTGTAATAGAAACTCCCCCTCCTTAAATAGAAACCTTTGTTGTGAAGCTGCTTTCATTGCAAGCTCCACAGGGAGAGTCATTACATTTAATAGAGGTTGACCTCATTTTGTAGTCCTGGATATTAGAGCTTATAAGCAGGGAATGTAATTAGAATCGGTGACTTCTCAACAAAGATACACAGTACTTGTTCCTACCTCCTTCTTACCTGAAGATTAATTTCATATGGCTTGGAAAGAGTAACTTGAAACTGCTTTTGGCAGATAAGGAAACTCAAGTAAAATGCCAAGATCTGGTTTCCAAGAAACCTTTTGCAAGCTGTACAGGGAAATGAAATGAAACCCTCCAACACCACATGAGGCTTCCTACAGAGACTCCATGGATGAAATGCAGACGTGCAATCTCTGTGAAAACTAATCTTGGTCTGAGCCTGGAGTTACATGAAGATTTCTGATGGTGGAGAGGACTGATGGGTGTGTGGGGACCTGCCAGCGTGGCAGACTCTGCTCTGCTGGAGGGAACTGCTGGAATTTTCTACTGCATTTCCAAGGCTGTGGTTTGAGACAAAGAAAGCCAAAGGGGTTGGGCTCAGTAACAAGGGAGTGAATGCAAAGACCCCCCCAGCCCTGTTAGCTTTCTAGCTTTAATAATGTAACCTGGGTTTCCACTCAGTGGACGCCTTTGTCACAGGGGAATGGGTAAACACAGCCACAGGCTGCCTCTAAATAAATAAAATTTCTGAAGCCAGGCAGTGCTCTGGGAGGGGTGAGGGGCACCGTGCCAGGGGTCTGGCTGAGCACGGCTGCGTTGAGGCTGCGTTCACCTTGAAGTGTTTGGAGTTTAAACGATCTGTATGGATCTTGGTGTTCAAGTAACCCTTCAATTTCCCAGACTTCAGAAGTCCACTTGAAATACATATTTTGGTTTTCCTAGCTCTTGTAGTGCCCTCATTGCTTTCCCATCTCCTGAGCATCTCATTGTGTTTCCCAGTCTCTGGTCACCTGCTGGCTAGGTGTCACCTCCCTGCTTAACCCTGGTCATTGCAAAGAGAAACTCTCATTATGTAAAAAGAACAATTTCTTGGTAAAAGCCCCAGGCTCCTTTAAATTTCCCTTTAGATTTTGTGCTTTGAACAAGGGTTTCTGGTTCAGCAAGCTTCGGGACTTTCTGATTTTTTGAGCAGTTGTCCCTACCACATGCAACTGAGTTCAGCTCTGCTCAAAACTCAGCTTTGGACTTCTTGGAAAATCAAGATAAATGGTGGTGTCCCCAGCTCAAGTGCCTTCACATGGTGCTAAATAGCAACTTATTGTCTGCAGGACCACCTCTCCTGGGTCTGTGTGCTCTGAAGTTGTGTACACCTGCAGCTGGTTTGCTCCACTGACTGTTCACCCTGTGGTTTGTGGCACAACGTGTGCTTCTACAGAAGAAAAAGAAAAAAGGCAACTCCTCCAAGACTTAATCAGAAGTTCCCTGAAGACCACAGTGTGGCCGTTTAAAGCATTCAGGCTTTGTTCCTCTTTCCCAGGAATGGATTTCCACTCCTCACAAGCAAAAGGGATCACAGTCATGAAAAATGTGTGAAGAAGCCCAGAGTCTGGACCCCACTCCAGAGGGCTGGATGGACACTTGGTGGCCAGTGGCTCTCTTCCTGCAGTCCCACAGGGCCAGAAGGTCGTAGCATAGATAAAAAGACCTTTAGGATTGCCCACTGTTTCATCTCTGCCCTCAGCAAGGCCAGGGCTCTTATGCCTTAGCCAGTTTTTCCTCTCCTTCAGGTACCTCCTGTATCACACCCAATACTTCCCACCACGCCTCAAGAACTTAACCTCCATCCAGTGGTAGTGCTGGCTGGGGAAGCCCTGGACAATATCCTGGGACTCTAATAAACCAATTTTGCCACCCATTCAGTGCAAAAAAAAAGTTTAGCCTTCCAAGTTTATTTTTAGAGCAGTAAGTTATTTTCAAAGAGCCTGTTAGGCTTGGCCCTGTGTAAGCTGCCAAGCTGGCTCTCCAGGCATCATTAGCAGGGTGCAGTGTCAGCACTTCAGTGCAGAACCTTTCCCCAGGTCCAGCCTGTTATAAACAGGACAGAAAAAAAAAAATATTCTAATTCTGGCAGAAATATTCAAGACCCAATATGGAAAACAATCATCACCTTAACCTGATCCTTGCTAAAATTCACCTGGCTGGGGAGAGAAAGCAGGAATTCAAAATATATTTTATCCCTCCCACTCCTAAAGCCTGAATTTTAAAATCCAGCTGTAATGCACTCAAATTACTGACAGGGAGGTGGGTTTTTTAGGTTTTTTTTTTTGTTGGAGAACCATATCCATGGTAAATGGAGAAGTGATCCCATCCCTCCTCCGCCTCTTCCGCAAGCCAAACACTTGGTTTGAAGTTGCCATTGTCAGTCCTACAAATGAAAACCACAGTTAATAGAAATTTTAAATGGCACAAAATGGTAGTGGTGAATGGGAGAGATGGATGTCCTCACCAGCCTCAGGTACACACAGCCACCCAGGGTGCTGGGTCAGGGAACTAATTGAGCTGACAACTAGCCAGGAGCCTCCAGCCAGCTCAGATCTGGCTGAAACCACCCATCAGCATGAAGTGAGGGCACTGCTGTGTTGGGAAGCTTCATCCAGGGATGGAGGAAAGCAGGAGTGCTCTTGGCACCAGTGCTTGCCTGTGGAAAATGTTTTTTAATAACTGGCTTCTATATCAGCTGCTGCTCAGACAGAAAGTGGCCCCTACTCTCGTGGAGATGCTTGCTATCGAGAGGTCACACCATCAGCCAGACTGATGAATTAATCCACCTTTTTCCTTTTTTTTTTTTTCTCTACTTTTCAGCTGGAGCAGTTCCCTGAGCAGAAAGGGCAGCACACTGAGTAGGAATAGAGGACTGGGGCAGAGGAGTGCAAGATACCTCCTGCCCATGGCACCAAGGACTTGGGTTGGTGCACTCTGCCCCCAAAACAGCCTTAGAGTACCAGAGCTCTCAGCTTGACCAGTTCCTGAGCCAGCATGTGGCAAATGCACTGAAAAATCATCAGGAAAAGAGAAAGGGCCTGTAGTTTACTCTCCCTGGTTTTAATGCTGAAGTAAATGGCCATCAAGGGGCACAGGTAGGTATAGCAGAACTATAGGAACTATAAGAGGGAGCCTACCAATTTTCTCACTCTTATAAAGAAGCTCCCCCACTTCTGGTTTCAATATTTATACTTTTTCTCATTCCAGCATCTGTTTCTGTGTTACTCCAGAAAAGGCAAAGTCTGGAAACTGCTACAGGTCCTCACCAACAGGAGCTGCCTCTGGCGTGAGGGCATCTGCAATTCCAGACATGCTGAGGATGTTTAGGAGATGGAGAAGAAGAGATTTTGGGGAATCCTGTGAAACAGCCTCTTACCTCAGCTCAACCCATCCCTGTTATCCTGCCTTCCTATGGGAATGCTGTGCTGCACAATCTGGCAGTGCCTCCTTGAGCTGCGTTGCTGAACCCAAGCACGCTTGAAAGTCACATAGAAGAACCCAAGAGAAGAAGTTTTCTCTGTGTCTCCAGAAAAACCCTTCCCCCAGCTGACCTCCAAACACTGGAGCTGGGGGTAGGAGGCTGTGAGCTCGGCCATCTGCCATCCTGCTTGGTGGCAGCTGCCCTGCCAGGCTGCACGTGCATTTGGGGCTGCTAATTACTGCAGGGATCATCACAGCACAGGCTCTCGGCGTGGTGTGGGTGTGACGGGAGATGTGGGAAGCTGGCCAGGATTTTTTGCAGAATTACAGGACGCAGGAAATGAGGCTCCGTTTCCTGCTCATGAAGAAACACGTCCAGTCGTCTGCTTGACTGTGCAAAGCTGGAGGAATATGCTCGGGGATGCAGGACACACATAATACCCATCTAGCACCCCCTGAGAGCACTTGTAAGGAATAAGGGGTGTTTTGGCTGATGCCCTCCATCTCTAGGGCATTAGAAGATGGGAAGGTCCCCCAGCAGGCTGGGTCAGACATCAGCATCCCAGCCCTATCCCTGCATCCTGCTGGAACTGTGGTTGTGCTGGTAAATACCAGCACCAGGGCTTCTCCTCTTCCACTGGGGAAGTGCAGTTTTCCCCGTGTCATCGAGACCAGTGCAACAGGTCCCTTGGAAAAGCAGTGCCATGACTTGCCCCTGGCTAAAATTTGAGCTCCACGGGGGGAATCATACATTATCCTGGGTAAACAACAAACCTTTAATGAACAAATGAATGCAAATATTAAAGAGATTAAAGCAGGGCTCAGAGGACACTGGGGTTCACAGGGATGCTAACTTCACGTCTAATGCTGTGGTTTGGCTCAGCACTGGAATTTATTCCTGTTAAATATGTAACTAATGAGACCACTGACCTGCTGGGAGTATTGCATCAGTTTTCATCCCTCCTGTTCCAGCTTCTGTTAAAGCAACCATTAAAGAGAAAGGCAGTCACTCAGCATGGTGCTGCCCCACACACATTTGGAGCCTGGTGAGGAGATGTGAGTTGTCTCCTCACCATCTCAACAGCTTGCAGAAATCCAGCTCTTGCACAGGTACCCTTGGAAAGTGGTGGACCTCATGAAAGTAACTGTGAAGTACAGAGAGATTAAATGAGTCCTGAAATGCCAGTACCCTGGTACCCTGGTAGGAATTTTATGACAGAAGCTGAGAGGTTCATATGGCTCTCCTAGGCTAAGAGACAAAAAAAGCCCCTATGTTTTTTCCCATCTGTTTATCAGACCGAAACAGAAGTCATGGCTTTAAGAGTATGTAGCATAGGATTTCTTCTTTAAGCACAGAAACATTCTACCAGTGAATAAACCAGGCATAAATAAGCTGACTCTAAAGGTTGTTGTAATTACGAGTAGTTGCAATTATGACTTAAGCAGACGTTTTGATTGCATAATTTCCTAGTATTTGAGAATATCCCAACAGAGAAGAAAAGAAAAAAGAAAAAAAGAAAAAAAAAAAGGTAAAATGGTCTGATTTCTTTATGAGGCTTAAACCCCTCTTGCTCATAGCCAAAGATAAAGCCCTTGCAAAAGAGAAAAAATAATGTCTGCCTGTCTGGCAAGACTTTCTGTCTAGCGCCAACCACAACAGTGCATAAATATCCAGTATATACCTACAGATGTATAGGGTGGGGTCAGACTTGAAATCCAGCCAAAACCAACAGTCTGTAAAAAAGAAGCAGTAATTATCACTTATGTGTTAAGAAAACAATTAAAAAGAAAAAAAACATAGTAATTAGGAAGTCACAGGAGAGGGCTGCTGATCTGCCACGCTTGCTCTGTGTGCAAGAAGATCCAGAAAGAATTAAGCTGCAGCTGATGCTCAAATGGACAGGAGGGAAATGAAGAGCAGAAGATGAGGTGAAACACAGCTGAATTGCCACAGGTCCCTTCAGGGATCCCAGAGGCAGGACAGACCCCTTCCACCCCTGAGCTGGAGCAGCTAAATCCAACCCCAAACCACCCCAACACCCCACTGCTTGGTCAGGATAATTAACACGTTAATTAACACGGTGATCACCAGGGATGCCCGAGCACCCCCTCCCCGTGTAGCGAAGGAGCCTCCGGGGGGTGGGGGGAGTTACTGAAGGGGTGGTGGTGGTAATAAACATCTTTTTTAGGGTAGAGGAAGAGCTGGAGCGGGTGGATGGATGTCTGGAGGAATGGCTGGAGGGATGGTGAGAGCTGGAGCGACCACAGCCCCCCCCGGCCCCGCTTGGATCGGCTGCTGCCATCTGCTGGATGGACCCACAGCCCCGAGACCCCCCCCATGCCCGGGATGGGGATCTGCTGGGGGGTGGGAGAGGTGAAATGGGGAAAAAAAACGGAGCCAGAAACTCAAGGAGAACTCCCGGAATAAACCAAGGCGAAAGCGAGCAAACAAATAAAAAATCCCACCCCAAAACAAACCAAACAAAACCACACAAAAAACCCCAAATGAAAACAAATAAAACCACCCACCGAAACAAACAAACCCCCAAACAAGCAAACAAAAAAATATCAAACCCGAGGACAAACAAAACCAACAAACCTCAGCGTTTTGCTTCTCCTGCAGGGTTGAGCCCAGTGTTCACCACTGCATCCATCAGCTCCATCTTTGTTTTCAGAGGGTTAAAGGACAGACACCCAAGAAATAATACAAAGTATGAAGTGACAGTATGTGTGGTTTGAAGAAATATTAGTGAAAGTGAGAAATAAGGGGGTTCCAGAACAGCATGAATGATGCTGGAAAATCTGAGCAAGACCTGGACCAGGAGTTTTGAACAAGGAATCTGTTCCCAGGTGTTTGAGTCCTCCTGATCAGAAAAAAAAAAAAAGGGTTTGGATATTTGCAAATATACATAACTGGGCCAAAGAAGTGAATTGGTAACCATCTTCCCTTTCCTCCTCTCCTCTCCTCTCCTCTCCTCTCCTTCTCCTCTCCTCTCTCTCCTCTCCTCTCCTCTCCTCTCCTCTCCTCTCCTCTCCTCTCCTCTCCTCTCCTCTCCTCTCCTCTCCTCTCCTCTCCTCTCCTCTCCGAGTCTGTGATTATTTTTTTGTAAATGATTTATGTCAAAAGCACAATGAGACTTTAATGTGAGCTTTTTCTGTTAAGTAGGAAATTCAGCTACCAAGTATGGCTGTGTCTTGCGTGGCTTTTAGTACTCTGTAACCTTCTTGAAACTGTAAGGGAAAGGTTCTCACCTGCAGACCTCTAATGGACGTGACAAGTGCACTCTCCCCTTCCTGTGCCAAATCTCTCCAGAAACCTAAGCTGTTGCATTTCAGTGGGTATGTTTTTTCTTCTTGGACCTAATGAAGGCACACTTTGCATTAAAGCTGGTTTTACTGTTAGATTTATAAAGCATTACTATATGTATAGATATATATAAACCCAAACCATTGCAGTTAAACAGCCTGTGAAATTCTTGCAAACATATGAGAAAACAGGTAAAGAACGAAAGGGTGAGCGTAGCCTTTCCCCTGACATTATTTTTCCTGCCTGAAGCAAGCATCGGTTCCCCAGCAGTTGGTGCAGAGAGAGCTCCCTCTCCTGTTGAAAATAATTTTTAGCCCCTATCCCCCCTTGGGAGATGTGTTGCTGTTACCCATCAGGCTAAAGCAACGTGAGACACTGTAAATAGAAAATGTTAAATGGATGGAGATACGCAGCACTGTAGGTTTATGTTTATCCCCTTTATTATTTGCACGGCCTTTGCAAAACAAAAAGCAATTTTATTTTTATTCCTCCTGTCCCCCCTTCTATTTTCTCTGTCTATAGAAATCATCCAGCAGGGAAAGAATTCTTCAGAATGTCTGTCACTTTGCTAAAAAAAACAAACAAAACAACCAAACAAAAAAATCCCCTAACCTGGAATAATAATATTCTCTCCTTCCAGTAATCTGACAATTTTGAGGAGGGTGAGATGCTCCTGTCTGGCAGGCAGCTGATCCTGTGCTGTGCTCAGGCATCATGTTTGTGAACTTCAGCAGCTGCACAGGGAGGGCTTTCCAGGAGCATCAGGCAACCACCATGTCAGATCTCATCCAGAGTCTGCACTGGCTAGAAATGTCTCCTATAAATAGGGTAAATGCTCATAATAGGTAGCAAAGCCTTTTCCGACCAGTTTGAGAAATAATTGAGCCTGCACTGAATGGGTGCATTATACCAGGTACCAGGCTGCACCAGCAATTTCAACTGCCTATTTATAGTTCTTTGGGAACTTTGCTATTTCCCAGGGTTTTGGGGTTTTTTGGTTTTTTGTTTTTTTTTTGCTTGGTTGGGTTTTTTTTTGTGTGTGTGTATGTTTTTGTTTTTGGTTGGTTGGCTGGGTTTGTTTGTTTGTTTGTTTGTTTTTGTTAACCCGATTTGTAATGAACAATCTAGGTTCAATATAATGGAAGGCGTTGAAGTTAGAACTATTTTAAAAAGCTCCATTTTTCATGTGTTAAAAATCTCTGGTTGGCCAAAACACGGCCATGCATGTAAACACTGCTCTTCGATTAAGAGGAGGAGCTGAGCACAACTTGGGGGCAGCAACAGAAATGGCTGTAACACAAGGTTCCCACTTCCTAGGGACCTAAAAAGGAGCCAGTGACAGTAACTGAATCAGAATGAAAGCAAAAATGCTTGATTTTTTGATATAAATTAGCGGGCCAAGAAGAGGATGCTCCAGGGCAGGGCTCAGCTCAAGCCTCTGGTCTGTCTCTGCTGTAACATACAACAAAATGGAGAGATTTGGGAGTTGGCCTCTGGCAGGCTCAGAGTTTCCAAGTAAGGAGAGTCCTGTTACTGCAGTGCAGAGCAAGATGTAATCCTCCTGTTCCCACCAGGGTTTCTACCCCTACTCATCTGAACCACATCCAAAGACCTCAAAACTCTCAGCTCCCTGGGTGGCCACAGCTAGCTTGTCCTCAGGGTAAATCCATGCTGGAGGAAGCATTTTCCATGCATATAACAGATGGGTAAGATAAGATGGGGGATGAAGAACATTGTCTGGGGCAGAGGTAGAAAAGAGGTTTGTCTTCCCACTCCTCCACTGTGACCATCTACTCCATCTGTTAACACTTCAGCACATGATACCCATCTCCAGAGTGACTTCTATTAGTCTGCAAAGTGCTGCATGTTGATGTTTTGGTTTAATACTTGGAGAGCTCTGTGGAGATATTTAATTAGACAAAATTAATTCCTTTGAGACCAGCCTTCTGGCAGCATTTTGGAAAGAGCTAGGAAGCTTCTGTTATTCTGACACTTCTTAAAAACTGGCACTAGCCATCTCCTAATTTATTTTTAAAAGGACAATCAAACCACATCATTCCCCAGGTCAAGCTGGGACTCGCCTGCCAGCATCAGTATCCAAAGATGAGGTGCCAGACCTTCTAACCAGAAGTCATTTCCCACAGCTGTTGTCACCCTGAAAGGTTTCCCTTCTGCCTGAGCTGTCATAGTCCTCTGGCCTCTTTGGTGTCTGTCTCTTTTTTTTTTCCCAGCCTCACAGTGGTTGCAGGCTCTCCTGGTGACACAACAGGCATTGTAGGGAGGGGAAGCATCATTGGTGATCCTGCTGGGCAACCCTGCAATGTGACATCCTGATGTGGAGCAGGAGGAAGCAGGAGATGAACGTCTGCTGCTTTTCATACCTGCAGTCAAATGGGGATGCTGGTAACTCTGGCAGGACCATCTGCTGCTAATTCTGCAAACCTCCCATCGCTGAGAGCACAGAAGGGCAAAGTCTTAATACAGTTAAACTTTGGGAGCCCCAGAGGTCCCTGTTTGCAGTTGTACCTGGGTTGGAGCAGGGATGGAAATGGTGCAGGCTGCAAGTACTGGGAAAAATGCTCAATACTTAAAATCCTGAACAATCTCCATAAGCCTCTTCCCTTCCCCACTGCAGCCAGCCAGGCTTTTCCTTACATCATGGAGGAGAGCTTTGGGGTCAGAAGCTGACAGAAGGGAAAACTGTGAAACTGTGCATCCTCCTTCCATAGACCATTTCTTGGATTTTTTCTGTCTGGATTCATTTTCTGTCCCACCCTCCCCCCAGTCCTCTTCTTCTCCTTCTGAGGTTACGTGGGGGGCTTCAGGCTTCCACACAGGTTTCTCAGCCTTTTTGCTGCCTGCATTGTCCATCGACCTCTGTGCAAAGTGAAATTCTCTCTTTTTGAGCTTTGCCTTGGCATCTGGGCATTTACCCCGGGACAGAGCATTTCATGGTTTCATTCTGTGAAGGGCTGAAGCAGCAACAAAAGGTACAACGTTTTAGCCCTCTTCTGGCCCAGCCCGAGCAATGCAGCAGCAACAAAGGCGTGCACAGCATCATGTCCATTTTATTCAGTCTCCTCTTTATTCATTTTATTCTTCCTTTAAACTGTCTCCAAATCAAATTGGGATTTATGTGGATCTTTTTTTTTTTTTTTAAAAAAAAACCAACACCTGCTCTTATCAAGCCATAAAGGAAGAAGGAATCTCTACTTAAACATTTCATTAAGGGATGTCTGCAGAGTTTGCTCTGCAAATGGGATGGGGCTGGAGCATGCTGAGTATTTGGTAGTTAAATATAGCTGTACCCACACCCTCGGCCTCCTGAACTGCTGAAAACCTCCTAGCAGGTGATCACAGCCCTTTCTATAATTGAAATGAGCTTAATCCTGACAAAAACGTAGCGGCAGCTGCTGCGAAATCTGTGGCTGCTGGCCAAGTGTTTCTTACATTACCCTGGTCTGTGTATTAAAGCAAGGCTGGTTGCTGTGCTGCAGAATCCTGCCACGGAGTGTCTCTGACAAGCAAGCTGCTGTGGTTTGGATTTAAGGGCTTTGTTGTATTTTTCATAAGAACACCTTTCTCCTGTGTGATGACTGCCAAGCAAGGATCTGAGCTGCTGAGGTATTAATTACTTAGGGCCTGCAACAATACTCTAAAGTAAAAGGTAAATATGAATATTCTTTCTCAGTGAAACAGATGGGCGTTTGCCTATACGGTGGGCTGAAGAAGCAGAGCTATGTTTGAAGGCATAGAAGGTGAGCTACCAGCCCAGAGGGTATGTGCAGGGCATTAAGAGGAGACAGCATCCAGCCGGAAAATGAGAAATTATTGTAACTGCCCTCCTAATTTAACCTTCATGCCACAGATCTCTGCCTGAATCCCAATGTGCTGTGGATCAGTGGGACAAGGAGCAATTCCTCCCATCATTCTTGATTATTTGCCATTGTATGAGAACTCCCCAGGCTGCCTTGGCTCCTCCAGGTCCTTCCTCCCTCTGCCCTCTCCCTGCATCCTCTCCTGTCCCTGGATCTCCGTGGGCTCCAAGGAGTGGGACCTGGTGTTTATGCAGCATCACCACAGAGCAACCCTAAAGCAAGGAGGAACATCTTCACCTCAGAGCCCAGCAAACCCAACAGCAAAAAGGCAGGGAAAGAGGGACTCAGCAGGTGTGCAAGATGGATTGTGCAGAGCGGGTGCCGAGTTCCCCAAAGCCATGAGGGGGTCACAGCCCTTGAAAAATCCTTGAAGCAGGAGCACAGCCACCAGGGTGCAGGCACCTCACCTGGGAAACCATTTGACTGGGAGCAATTTGGTTTCAAGGTGCTGGTAAGGGCAGGGCTCAGTGGTCCCTGCTGCCACCATCCCCCTGCCTCCTGCTTGGGCTGTGGAGCTGGACTCACACTTCCAGTCCCTTCTGGTCTGTCTGTTTTATGGCTTCAACTCCCAGCATGAAAAACATTAACTCAGTCTTATTCAAACTGTACTTTTGCCTCGAGCTAACCAAGGCACTCGTACTCATTTTCAGAGTGACAGCGAAAGCTGTTTAAAGGGCAGAACAGAAGATGGTGCTGCCGAGCCAACATATTTTAACACGAAAACTTCCTGGAACTGCTGGGTTTTTTTTTTTTGACAGCTCCCGTTCCAAAATAATCTTTGTTTAAACTAAAGAGTTGCCAAGGCGATACGTTTGAGAAGCACATGAGCTTCTCAAGCACAGAGAAGCATCCCACAACCCATTCCCTGGTGGAGCAGAGATGCAGTGAAATATTGATGGACCAGACTCCCTAATTATAACTCCTACTGTGGGGCTCGCTGGAAATCTGGAGTTTTCCTGCTTTGTATGCAGCACCATTGGGATAAAGTGGTGGGATCCCTTGCAGAGCTGCATGGGCAATTGGGTTGGGATGTATGTGGCTAATGAACAGGAATCAGCCAGAGGGCTTTGTGGGAGGTAATGAAATGTTCAGTACAAACCACGTCACCTCCAGGTATCCTCTGTGCCTCGCTCCTGGAGCTTAATCCTCTTCTCTGCTGCTGCATGGGCAGCCACACTCTCTGTTTACTCAAGTCTTCTTTGTGTTTCTTTGTGTAAAACAACGGGAGCAGTAGAAAGAACAAAAGCAGTCTTTATCATCAAACTGGGCAAAACAGTGTCAAGCTCTTAGGTTGTATTTATTTATTTATTTATTTATTATTAAGACTTGGGTTATTCAAAAGGTGAGCGTGCAACAGTATGGGAAATAACTTCCACCCGCAGCATTGACAGTATTTTTATAGGGAAATTTTAGCTCAGACTGATAACAGCAATAGGAAGCTGCTTAATTTCACACATCCAGGGCACCCTCATGCCTCCTGTCTGTGAATTTCAGGGGTTTGGTGCTGAGAGCAGGAACTGCACTCCACTTTGTCCCTTCTGGCAATTCCGTACTTGATGAAGCCCAGGTGGGTTACAGGGCTAGAAATCAGAATTCACACTGAATCTTGGCATATGACCGTGATGACAAATGAGGTCTGTGCTGTTAATTCCTCTAGAAAAGGAGAACACACATACAGGTGCCTGTGGCAGCACAGATGATGGCTGCCATCCACAGTCAAGAGTCTCCTGGCCTTAACACAGTTGGTGGAGCCACTGTATCTTCTTGTTTTCACTTCCCTGCCTTCAGAGCAAGAATAATATTTACCTGTTTTACAGGCCACACAAGGAAGATTAATTAGCTAATACTTGTGGAGTGCTTGGGAGACATAAAGCAATAAATGCACTTGAAGGGCTGTGTTCAGTGTGCCTGAAATCAATAGATACTTTGCAAAGACACCAGTGAGGGGGCCCAGATGGCACACAGGGGCTTGGATACCCATGTCCTGGTCCTGACCCAGAGGGGAGAGCACAGATATCCACACACGTCCCGCTGCATCCCCTGAACATGTACCCAGTG
The DNA here is from genome assembly GCA_038090715.1 of Florisuga fusca. Classification (NCBI taxonomy): domain Eukaryota; kingdom Metazoa; phylum Chordata; class Aves; order Apodiformes; family Trochilidae; genus Florisuga; species Florisuga fusca. The sequence goes on from JAAWXA010000037.1 coordinate 6,148,129, forward strand.
CTGCTTGCAGCAGAATGAAGGATGTGCTGGTACAGCCTTCTGCTGCACAGACAGCAAATCCGAAAGCAGCAGCAGTTCTCCCAGACAAGGGAAGAGGTTCATCAGACCATTCATGCCCTGAAGATGTTTGGGCTTGTGAGGGGTGGGTGGATGGCTCCAGGAACCCAAGCTGGCTCATGGTTTTCTCTGCCTGAAGCAGTTTCTCCTCTCCAGGGAGTGTATGCAGTGTGTAGCCAGCACGGTGGGAGAAGTTTGAGGAGGCACAGCAGATGGAGAGAGAAGGAATGAATGTCTTGGGCTCCTGGGAAACGTCTGGAGGACAAAGAGCCATTCATTGCTGAAACAGTGTCCCAGACCTGGGCATCATGTAAGAACTGGTGGCTACGGCTGCAGTTCAAGAGCGAGTGGGTCTGCAGCTGCCTGATGTGCAGCTGAGCACTGAGCAGAGGCTTCACAGTCAAGAGAAAAAGCTGTCCATGATTAAAATGACTCATTAACTCAACCCTCCCCACCTCTGACAATGCTCACAAACCCCATTCCAGCACCAGGAGCTGGAAGCTTCCCATGGAGCTTGGCTGTCACCAAGTGATGGAGAAGCTCCCTACAACATCACATCCAGAGGAGCACTGTGGGCTTTTCCATCCATCCCCATGGACTCTATTGGCTTCCAGAACTTTCTCTAAGCTTGATACTGGGAAAAAAAAAAAACAAACAACTCATTTCTTGGCTTTTCTCCCACATTAACACAACTCCACCTTCCTATACACACTGTCTTGAGGATATCATGAGAAAAGCCTTTGCCTGAGAAGACCCAAGGGTCCTGCACTGCTCCGTTGTTGCTCTGAGGCTTTGAAAGCTCAGAAGGAGTTACCAAACACAGTCTGAAACAGCTACTGCCCATCAGTGTCATTCTGCACTGCTGTAGTATTGCAGATCAAAATTTGATTCTTTCTTACTCAAGCAGAAATGCTAAATCAAAGGTTAGAAAAAAGTGGTTTTGCTCCATTGACAACGCTTCAAGGCAGATTCAAAAGGTTTCCAGTGTAGAAATGTAGGGACTAGAAGTAGTGAAGTCCTCAGCATCTACCTTCAAGAAATACTTACCCGAGCATAAATTCTACATTTTCTAGCAACCAAAAGTCTGGCACTCTGAATACAGAATTATCTGAAATACCAGCTCATTGCCTTAGTTTCCCAGACTGTGTATTTCCCCCATTGTGCCTCCCTAGCTGCACTAATTGGCACACTCATTTCATTCATCATTCTTGCCCTGATATTTATGAAAGGCAAAGGAACAGGTGTATGCAGATCAAACACAGAAATACCTGCCCCTTGTGCCTGTTACCCAAAACCAGGGGAGATGACGTGGATTAAAGGAGTTCATCATTCTTCAGCTTCTCTTAGAAAAGCTACAAGGCCAGGAAGAGGCAACGAATCTTCCAAACCCATGAATGTTGAGGGGGCATCTATTCATTCCTAAAGCTACTCCGTTTCTCTTGCCATTTTATTTGCTGCAGGTCATCATGAACTACTAATTACCCAAGCAGGCTCGTCAGGTCCACTGCTGCCCTGATGTGTGAGCTGGGCAAAAAAATGGGTCTGTCCCTGCTGCATTGACTTGATGGAAATGTAAAATATGGGCACTGAAGAGGCTTGAAGCTTAATACAGGTCTTGTTAAATGTTCATAAAGGATACTGAAACCCTTAGATTAAGAGGTACACCAGAGGAGAATGATAGGGTTATAAAATCCATTTCTACAAATAACTGGTATTTATGTAGTGCCTTTCAACCTAACAGACCCCAAAGCTTTTTTTTCAGCATAACATCCTGATATACTGTGTTCACTTCACCTACCAGTTCAAGGCAACCTCCTCTGAAGTGAAATGTGGCAGCTGTTTAAAAGCCCTGAGTAGTAGTAACTTTAATAATAGCAAGGCATTTGTATGGCCTTACAAACTTCAAAGAGTTAAGTCTCTGCCCCCTCAGGAGGCAGACAAGGTTTATTATTCCCATTTCACAAAGGCAATATAACAAGAGTGGACAAGAGTGGAGAAAATCTGTACTCCCACAGATTTATAAAGCCAAATTCTGTGCATGAGCCTGAAGTGGTTTTAATCCCTCATAGAGAGAACATATCAACATGTCTTCCTAGAAAAGTACTTTACTAAAAATAATGATGTGGAGGGAGCTGTGATCTGGATTCTAACACCTGCCACTTCTGCTATAAAAAATTACCTCCTCAAGCATGTGTTGACATAGAAACATCATGGTCCACAAATGCTTCTGTGCCATGAAACAAATTGTGCACTTAAAATATACTGCCAAGAATCAGACAATCTGTTTTAAGAGGACCCAAGAGTTACTAAAAACCTCTTGAAATATAGCAGAAGAAAAAGCTGCAGCAACACCAATCTCTGAGGCAGCTGGCATTGTTCTTTTGCCACATGTGGCTCTGAGGTTCCTCTCAGCCTGCTTGCATTGCGTGGCAACGATGCTTCCAACGAGGAGGAAAATTTCCTTCTGTTATCACCAAAAGTTCCACAAGATGGTCCTGAACTTGGAAAAAGACAAAATTGCTTGGATTTAACCTCTTTATTCATTGAGAACTGTAGTCCTGTCCCTCGGTCATATTACTGTTCCACTATTGTTTCTTGACTGCACCCTGATGGAAAATGAAATAGGAGCTTGAAAGGACTATCACATCCCCGGAGTCCCAAACACCTTTTTACACAGCAGCATAGGAGTCTCCAGCTTGCAGTCCTCCTGCTCTTTCCCACCAAGGACCTGCCCTATTGCAACTTCCCTCCTTATTTGCAGCCTGAATCAGGAACCACCCTCTCCTATACTCCTTTCCTCCCTCAGCATCTGCTTGTCCAGCTCAGACCTTGCAGCCTGTGCCATGAAGTCACTGCTGCCTCCCTGCAGCCATGGATGGATTTTCAGGGGGAGCTGCAAAAGCCATTTTTCAGTCAGGCCACCAAAGCTCCTGAACAACTCTCAGCCACCCAAAAATGGATCCAAACAACCCCTCCAACCAAGCCAACTCCTTCCAGATGCCTTGAGTCATTCCTACAACATGAGTGATGCTTGAGGTTGGTGGAGACTGATCTGTGGTCTCTGTGTCCTGCAGGATCTAGGGCAGAGAAGCAGAGGGAAGTGGGGGAGATGAACTGACCTATGCTCAACATCATCAATTCTCCAGCAAAGTGATTTCCATCACAGGAGCACACTTGCTACATGAATCACATCCCATTCATCACTGCAGCTGTCTGGATGTCACTTTGCCAACCAGGGCTTGGCCTCTCTCTCCAAAAAGGCACTGATGTGCTGGAGAGCAGCTTGAGAGTGCAGGGCACGGATCAGTGCTTCCGCCTGACTCACTCTTCTCCTTCCTGGCTTCAGAGAAGCTGCTCCCTTTCCATCCCTCTGCCTTCACTGTCCCCACAACAGCTTCTGCTGTGAGAGGATGTCCACTACAGGCAGGTCCTGTGCTCTCCATCACCCACAAGCCTACAGAACAGGGCTGGGCATGAGAAGCCACCCAACCAGGGACGTTGGTCTGAGAGCAGCACATTATGGAAAGTTGTTGCAGTGCCCTGAACTCACAGCCTGGGGCTGACACTCATTTAGTCATGGATGAACAAGGATGGAGAGCTACACAGATATAAACTGTGGGCCTTTCTGACTCTGTAGAGTCAGAAAAACCAAGAGCAAAATAACTTCCAACTGCTGGCACTGAGCTCACAGCAGAGCTTTTTCACCTTCACCACTTTCGGAATAATTCATGAAACTTTGTGGCATTTCACTACCACACGAGTCAAACACAGCAGCAAGTGTCTAAAGGGGAGAAAGCACCCAGGGGAGAAATCTGCCTGATGTCTTTGATGCCTTACAAGACAATACAGATGGTCGTGGAGGAGATCCTGCAACTTTGCTTCCTTGACAACCTTGATGCCGAGGAACCGAACACATCCAGCTCATCCCAGCCTCACCTTCATCCATCACTGCAGCCCAGGAGTGGCAGCACTTCGGCTCTGCTGGCCACCTTGGCAGTGGCATTGGCCCTGCAGGCTGTGCCAGCCCTCCCTGCTGTCTGCTCTGGGAGGTCCCAGCTCTGTGGGCTGCGCTGGGGTTTGCTTTCGAACCTGAGAGTCATGAAGTTTGTTCTGCTGGCTCTGACTGACAACACCCATTGATTTCTCAGGGTGATGGGAAGTTTTACAATCTTAGGAGAGCTTACAGGTCCTTATTTACAGCTCTCAAGCTGACGCCCAGACCTAGGGCGCCATATATTTGGACTCAGAGGTTGAGCAAGGAAAGAAAATGTTTAAGTATCTCTCTCCTCTCGATTCCCTGCCTGTGGGATTACTGCTGATCACGGGGATGTGTGTGAGAAAAGAGCTGCCTGTCTCTTCTCCATTGCTGGCTCTGGGGAATCCCTGAATCCACGTCATGGCAGATGAGTCACTGTCTCTCCTGTGGAGAAGTGCAGGGCTCAGCTCTTGTTGGCTGCAATGAAAGGACAAAGCAAAGGCGAGATCATCCTGGCCACAATTTATGGGGTGAGGCAGAGGAGCACAAGGTGCTTCCAGTCTTCAACTCTCCTAAGTCAGCAGAACTACCCCCAGTCATACCACCTGAGAAGCAGGCTTTTTCCATTAAACAAATCCTGCAGTTTTTTCTTTCCTTCACACCCCCTTTCCCTCTTCAACTCAAGAATAATCCCATTTCATCTGTAGGGAGCTTTTCCTGAACAAAAAACCCCACCAGGCTTGACCCTGACCTTTGCAAATGGAAATATGATGTAGTGAGAATTGAGACCTGAGAGTCAACCAGCATCTCCAGTTCTGCTGCTGAAATACATCAGGTCATTTCACATTTCTATTATGAGCCTCAGATAATGGGGAAGAAAATTAGGTAATTCCATTTTTTGATTAGTTGGTTTGCTTGTCAGCTGGGAGATGGGATCTGAAGTGTGTGGAGAATGACTGGAGGCACAGGATGAACAGCTGGTCAGAGATACTGTCTGGGATGCTATTTCTGCACGACCAGCTCCACAGTTATCAAAAGAGTTTGTGTCTGTCTCCCCTGACATTTATACCTGTTCTCCATTGCTGGCTTCAAAGCAGTCACTCTGCATTTGCCCACATTTGAGCAAGTAGGGAATCAGAATTGTTGTTTAAAGATAGTCTTAAACTGTACCTAAGCTTTAAATGATCAAAAATGCGTTATGTATAGAGAAATGAAAATTCAGATACATCAGGGAGCTCACAAACAGTAACATGATGTGCAGGAAAGGGATCTTTGACAGAGCTGACAGATAGGTGTTCATGGGTAGCGTTAGAAACTCGAGTTCAAAGTCTGCAAATTGCCCCATGAAAGCAGATTCTCCTCATCACAGAGACTGATTGACTTGTACACTCAGGTACATATAAAAAGAAGAGTTTTCAAAATCAAGAGCAGTGTCAAAAAACCCAAACCGAACCCAAACAAAAAAACCCAAAAGATCACTGCATGAAACATCAATGTGCATCATGAGAAACAACTGGGCACTAGATAATCTTTAATCTAGAGGAAAAAAAGGCACAAAAACAATGTCTAGAAGGTAAAGCCTGATGAAATTTAACAGTAACTTTTTTTTTTTTTTTAAAAAAAAGCAATATGTGTGATTAATGAAGCAAAGTATTTGATTTTCCATCTCATGGGGTCTTCAACTCCAGACATCCTGAAAGAGATACCCGTTAGCCTGCTCAACTGAGGATTGAAAGGAGAAGATTTGATGGTCTCATGCTTCTTTTTGATCTTAAAAATCCATGAGCATATTTGGATTTGGTAAAGCATTTTATATCGCGTCATAAAATTTAGCTCTTTGGATGATCTGAATGCAATAGTCCATGGACCAAATCACAGCTGAGCAGCTGCAAACAAAGAGGAATACTAAACAGGGGGTTATTGTGTTACACAATTATGCTTATTAGGGCATCACAGAAATCAGGTCTTTGGTCTTTTGACATTTTTATTGATGACTCTATAGAAGGATTTACAAAAGGCTTCCAGGCATTCACAAAAGTGACATGAAGTTGAAAGGGATCACAAAACATTAGGGAAACCAGAAATATAATGCAGAGGAATTGGGATAGACTAGAAACTCAGAGTGAAAATATCAGTGCAGTGAATCTCAGAGCCAGTCAGATTAGGAGTCTGGTACCTGCTGATTCCTATAGGCTTTCACGGTGATGCTTGTTAAGATCATGCTGGGGGTGGGGGAGAGGAAACCTAAAAACTGTATGGGGAGAAGCTTCATCTAAAGCCCTAGATACAGCAAGCCAGAAGGAAAATGACAGAGAACCTCTTAGCACTTTTGGAAAGCAAGCCATCTAATAAATGTGTCTGCTAAGAATCTTTCTGTTGGGTTTGTGTTACGGGGGGGCTAAAGGGGTGGCTTCATCCAGGAACTGACAGAAAGCTTCCCCTTTGTCTGACAGAGACAGTTTGTGCAAAACTGTGGCAAAAACTCACATTGGCGAAGGTCATGGGGGACAATCTCCCACAGGAGGAACCCCGTGCTGGAGCAGGGGAAGAGCATGAGGAGTCATCACCCCGAGGAGGAAGGAGTGGCAGAGACAACATGGGATGAACCGACTGCATCCCCCATTCCCTGTCCCCCAGCACTTCTTGGGGGGAGAAGGTGGAGAAATCGGGAGTGAAATTGGGCCAAGCAAGAAGGGAGGGCTGGCAGGAAAGGTGTTTTTAAGGTTTAAGTTTGTTTCTTATTATCCTACCCTGCTTTGATTGGTAATAAATTAAACTAATTTCCCCAAGTCAAGTCTGGTTTGCCCGTGACAGTAATTAGTGAGTGATCTTTCTCTCCTTATCTCCACCCACGAGCCTTTTGTTTTATTTTCTCTCCCGTGTCCAACTGAGGAAACGAGTGATCCCAATGGCTTCGGTGGGCACCTGGCATCCAGCCAGGGTCAACCCACCACAATCTTCTATAATAAAACTCGATGTATCATTTCTGTTCAGTGAGCCACTGTCATGTCTGCAGACTGCACAAGGCTTTGTCTCCTCGATGCATTAATTTCCATCCAAATGCCCAGGCAGTGCCTCTATTAGCAGCCTCTGTTGAAGAGGGGGTTATCCAAGGAAGCGGAACTAACTCCCTCTTATTTCCCTGAAATCAGTGCTCTCTCCTCTGCTGGCAGATGAAAATTCACAAGTGAAAACCTCTCCTGTCTTTCCTTTGTTTTAAGCGGTTTGGGCGCAATTTGAATTTACAGCCTCTGTTTAAGGAGGTATTCTGGAGATCCCAGACAGGGTTTAGGATTCAGAACCTGCTGTGGTAGCACCCAGCACCTTTTGGCTGGAAAAGAAGGGGACTGGGAGCAGGTGGAGGACTCCTAGGGATGCTCTTAGCTGCAAACGGATCACTGATTTGCAAGCCCAAGGGAATCTGGGCAATTTTAGTGAGTGTTTAGCTGCTCTTCCATGCCAGTTTTCCTGCCATGCTGTAGCATCCCTCCCTTTGAGAGTCTATGCCAGCAGTTAGGGAAGGATGTTCTGGAGGAATGGTAGGATGGCACAGTGCAGGGAACTGGGCCAAGAGAACCCAATGCCAGGACATTTTAGGTGGTCTGAGAACACCCAGTGATAAAGGATTTGTACCCCATGGGAGTGGAGGAACAACCTTTGCTTCTCAGCCCACCCTACCCTGCCTGGCATTTGCTAATGCCCAAAACCCTGGGGAGCAACTGACTGCAGGATTTCATTTTCCAGTGACCTGGAAGCAGGTTCTGCTTTGCCACTCACATCACTCAGCCCAAGTGAAAGCCACAGATCCACACGCAGGGATGCCACTGCACCTTGCTCTGCTGGCTGACACTGCTCCTGAGCAGGGCTTTATCTTTCTGTAAAACAAAGGTCATTATGGAGCTGGGCAGGTTAGTGAAGGCTTTGAAGAAATGCTTTGAAGTACGCTATAGAAATAGACATTATTACCCACTGCCCAGGGATTTGGAGAAGGTTTAGTCTGATAAAAAGGCTTTGCATTCTGCTGGCAGGAAGCATGACAGAAAGTGGAAAAATTTCCAAGCTGAATTCAAATGTGTTGATTTTTCTATCAGCTCTTCTTCTAGAGAATGGGTATGCTGTTCCCTGGACCGTGTAAGAGTTAATTCTCTAACAAGATTCACTCTAGCAGTACAGATGCACTGGGTAGAGCTGTGGGGAAAGTTTAGGACTGAAATTTTAAGGGGTTTGATTTGAGATGAAGGTTTTAGTACACTGGAAGATAGTAAGAACATCTGATTCAGGATGAGTGCCTGCAGAGGTCTTGGTGCTCAGTATTTAGAGGCACAGAAGATTTGGCAGGGGACAGGAGCTGGAGTAGACATTAGATTTGCAAGCCCTCATGGCTAGGAATCAGTCAGTCTCCTTAGGGAAGATTTTATGTTATGTTTGGTGTCAAACCGTGCTATTAGGCTCCCACCTTCATAAACACTACATTCTTTCACAGGTGTTTGGATTGGGGGAAGAAAATGGGGAGAAACAGGATAGGCTTAGGGACTAAACATCCTTCATCTCAACTGCAGTAAACCTATTAGCATCCCACAGGTGAGGAAGGGATTGTGGCACTGTGCTGATAACAGCACTGACAGCACATGTTTAGTGCCAGGAAAATTCTTTATAGCCAACCTTATTTGAACTGCCTGCTTCCAAAAATCATCAGCTGTATTCAGGGTGATGCTGAAAATATTTAAATGGTGTTTAAGGCAGCAAAAACAAGAGGTGGGTAGAAACTGCAGCTTGCAAAGGCTGGCTTAAGTGACAATTTGTCTAGTGGGAAGTGACATTTATTCAGCTGATTTAAAGGTGCTGTGTAAAGCAAATGTAAAAATATATTTGTTTATATATTTTACACCTATTCTTGTGTAACAGAGGTTTAAAAATTTAGTTGAAAAAACGTGTTTGCTGTTTGAGAACTATCGCTGTATTTTCCAGTTCTGCTTCACTTTTTAACTGTGGGAAGTAGGTGTAATTTTTTTTTAAACTGATGAGATAGCTGAATGTTCTGAAGATCTAGATTCTTACCCCTTGTGTCTTTCTGATATTTGAATTAAATATATGATAACAAGCAACAATAAGTTTCTAGCAATTTAAGCAATGACCCTTCCTTTCCTGATTGGTCAACTTCTATCTTTTGATCCAGTAAGAGCATAATCCTACCTTTTCTCCACTCATCCTTACAGACCCTCCAGCCAAAGATAAGACTTCATTTTCCTAAAATAAAAGCAGATAAATCCCTCTGTAAATCACAGTAAAAAAACCCCAAATAAAAACTCCACTAACAAGGCACAATGTTCAGCCTTTTTTGAAAGCAACAAACCATGCCAAGAGCTGACAGTTTGTACCTGTCAGTACACCTTTTGGGATGTCCTTCTTGCCATGAAACAGTCTCAGGCTGGGTTCAGACTGGGATTTGGAAGCTTGGCTACAGAAGTTAACAGATGTTTCTCTGCCTTCCCCAGAGAGTGGGTGCAACTTGCACATCTATAATCCTCTGTCTGCTGATTCCTGTAACAAGATGCCCCAAGGGTTTAATCTCCCAGTTTCCAGGGGAGCTGCTGCACCCGGAGAGTTAAATGAAGACAATTCAAAATCCCTGTGGTTCCAGGGGAAGGGCTGGGGCTGGGATCAGAGTTACAGGCCTTGCTCCATTAAACCAGAATTAAATCTGCTGCAGCTAAAAGGGGAATGTTTCAGCAGAGCCAGGAGGCAGAGTTTGCCTCATCCCTGCTCCCCTGGGTGTTAGGATTCCTGTGAACTCCAAGCAGCTGTTTGGCAAGGCTTGTTGCTTTCAATAACTTGGACATAGCAGGTGCTTTACAAACAAGCACCCAGGACTGGGAGGGTCACTCCAATCCACAGGCACCGTGTGTCACGGGGAGACTGCAAAACCAACCCAAAGGCACCCACCACGGGGAGGTGGCCCTCTGTGGGATGGACAGGCAAGTGACACAGCACCTCTGAGAGCTTCAGGCTTTCTGGAGACCAGCTACACCCTCCAAAGGGTTGGCTGCAGGACAAATGGTGTGCAGACATCCCAGAGTTGCTTTTGTAGTGGCAATGACCTTGATGTGTTAGTGCAGCATCCTAAGAGGACTCAGGTGGCTTCTCTGCTTCTTATACCTGTGCAGGACTTCTAAGACCTAGGTAAGCAGGTAGTGATAGATGAGAAACAGTAGTACAGCACACAAGTATCTCCTTTGACTTGATCTGACTTATTTCTCCTGCCATGACAAAATAAGTGCCATGTCTGGGGGTGATGACACTTGAGTTAGAGCAGGAGATAGCATAAGCAGTGCTTAAAATCAAATCCTGTTGTTTTTTGGGGTTTTTTTTACATCCAGGTCACTTGTAATTCTGGTTGGAGTTCTGCTACTTGGCAGTCACTTAAACATCAGCAATAAACTTCCAAAGCCATCTGCAAGATTAGCAGCTACCACCCTGATGAGTTAATTTTGTGAGTTAATTTTGAGATGGAGAAAAACAGTCTAAGGACTGCGAAATAAAATCTTACAAAATAAAATCTCAGAAAAAAAAAATTGAAAAAAAAAAGGACTTGAATTATTTTGTCACCCACCTCCAGGCTGCACATCAGTGGGCCAGCCAGGAGATACTGCATGGATAGGCAGCAAAGCAGGGGGAGGCAAAGTCATAATTGGCTTTTGCATTCTTTGATTATTGTTATCCAAACTAAACAAAGATCTGTGGCTTATTGGTGTCCTTCCTTTCCCTGTTTTGTTTTATTTTGGTTTTTTTTTCTTCAGATACACTATGACATTGTGTGTATTAGTGATATTGTAGGAACCCGTTCAGGAGATAATCTCTGCACCCCATCTTAATGACTGCACTAACCTTTGGTTAAAAGAAATCTGCTGCTTATCACAGAGTTAAATTGCAAGCCTTTTGCAGCAATAACACTGGCTGTTAAGTGTCTGTAAAAAAGCCATAAATGCTTTACAGAGTTATAGGGATAACAGGCTCCTATAATCAGCTAACTAGGAATATGCAAAGGAGTCAGACTCGTCCAAGTATAGCTGAAGGGACTGCTTGCTCTAGATCACTGGTCTTTAATTAGCAATAGGGCTTCACAGCAGCCCTCAGACCACTCATGACAGATGAGGCATTGCAGTTTTACTGCACTGCTGGTTGAGGTTATCTATCAATAGTCACTGGAAGAATGATTAATCCTTGCAATTACCATGTGCTCTCTCATCTGACATCCAAGCTCAGACTCTTCGATCAAAACCTGGTCACTCTGTGAATTTATATGTCTGCTAGCAGCCTGGATTTTCAGTCTTGAGGCATGAGAGGTGTGCTCATGTAGCACTGATCTCTTACATGCTACACTTTATTTCCTTCCTCACTGTAACTCTGGTCTTTGTCCAGCAGGTGTATTACTCCAGCAGAAAATCCTTGGGAAAGTAGTTTTCCTTGTTTTGTATACATTTCATTTCTCACACAGACACAGGTATTCCTTCCCACAAATCCAGCTTGCCTAAATCCAGCCACTGAGCCAGCTTCAGCTCCTCTGCTTATTTCTTCTCTGCACAATTTGCAAATTCTCCCCTATTCTGAGTGCTAAAAATACATCTGGGTGCTGCCTGGAAGCCACCAGAGAGCACAAAGGAGAGGGCAGCCCAAGCTTCATATGCATGAATATCCTTCCCCACAAACAGGAATCCATAAATATAGAAATCTGCTGTTCCTGATAGCAATTGCAGACAGAAACAGTCCTGCTCCATCTATTTAGCCAGCACCAGACTCTTCTACACAACATGCAATTGCTAGTGAGAGCTCAGATTTACAATGATACTGAACAGGTGTAAATTGGAAGAAGAGCTCAGCAGGGAGAAAAGCTACACCAGCTCCCACCCCTGCAATCAGCAAAGCCTTCTTCTAGAGGTTCGTATTTATATCAGGAAAGAAAGACAAGAAAGGAAACCAAATACTTTCTGCATTTTTAACTGACTGTGAATTTCCTCTCGACTTCTCAAAACCCTGTTCCTATACCAAAGCTCTTGGGAGCAGAGGCTTTCACAACAACTGCTGCTAAGAGGAAGATGAAACCAGGACAGTTTTCTTGTTATCCAAGTGGGACCCTTGTCCCTGTACATAAGGAAAACGTGAGTTACTAAGTAAAATCTAAACCCCACAAATTAATTCAGATTCCCAAAACATGACTATTCAGACAAAATGTTCATTACAGAAGGATTGGTAAACTCTTGCTCTTATTTATTACTGCTCTTTTCAGAACAAACCACGTGATGTCATTGAAGAACAGAATTGCGAAATCCCACATTCCAGACTAGGAACCAGGAATGATTCCCAAATTAGGCAAATTACATGTGAAATATCAGTAAAGCATCCACCAGGAAAAAAAAACAAACAACAAACCAGTAAGACCTGAAGCCATATAAGACAAACTGTGTACTCCAAAACTCATGTTCATAATTCTTCACCTCAGATATATTTACTCAAAAAGCTCTCAGTATCTTGAGAACATGGAACTAGGATTATGAACTTAATATAAAATTCAGGAGCAATACTTACAAATTATTTATACAGCAACAATCTGCAAATATTTCCTTTGGATACTGCCATTTGACAGAGATTCTGGATGTCTTGTTCCCCCTGTAATGGAACTTCTATGGGTGGGACTGTAAAAAATAATTCCAACTTTCCTGTGCTCCAACAGCCTATTTACTTGTTTGAATGTTAACATGAGGAGCAAGTACAATGTTATTCTGAAAGATTAAATGGTTGCAGTTTATTGCAAGATTAAAGACCTGGAAGATCCTATTCCATGACCTTTATTGAGATGATGGCCCTTTCCCCCCCCCATTCCAGTTTTGGGATTCCTTTGCAGTGTAATATCTCTTGAAGCTGGTTTATTATTTTCACCTCTGGGGTAAACCTTCTGTCTTTTGGCTCCAAAGGGAGTTAAGAGAGCAAGGAAAGCTGGATCAGTTTATGTTGTCTAAAGTTAGCTGAGATGCCACTTAGGTCCTCCAGAGTTATACCACACCTCCTGGGGCTTTATGCCTTATTCTCAGACAAGTTCAGCTATTTTCCACCAGTTCAACCTTTTTATGAAACGTTTGAAGAGGAAGAGACTACACTAAATATCTTGCATAGCTCAGGAAAAAAAAAAAAATTGATTAGAGCTTAAATATTACTTTCTTAAGAATCAATCACTTGAGATATCTACTGAACAGATAAGAACAAAGCCCAGGCTGGCATAATTAAAGACCAAAACTCAATTAAATAGTGATTGAGCAGTTACTCAGCATCCCATACACTGTGGTGGAATATGATGTCCCATGAGATCTAGGTCTTTCAGGCTCTGAGAGCAACCCTTCAGGGCAGCCACAGAGGGAAGCAATCCTTTTGCCAAAAGGAGCAGCAGAACTGCTGAGCACTGCACACCCATCCCTGTCCCTGTGAAGAGGACATTCTTTATGGTTCACTTGATGAGGACTAATTCTTCAGAGTGACAGCCAGTAGCTCTGTTCCATCTCCTCACAGAAAGTCATGGACACCTCCAGGGAAATTCTCAGCTCCCCAAAGCAATGCAGAGTTTGATGGAAGGGTCACCTGAGCCAAGAGAAATTTTCCTTTCTTTCAGAGAGCTTCAGATGTGGCTCCAAGCACCAATGACTCTCTCAGCACCAGCCTCCTGAAATGCTCTGCATTTTATCACATCTGCCTTTCTCTGACATCTTCCAGAGGAAAAGATACACAAAGTTTGTGTAGGAGATACACAGAGCTACAAATTATGGAGCCCCTTGACTACATAAGTTTAATTTCCAAGCCTGGTCATGCCTCTTCCCCCACTTGTCTACACAGTGCTAACCAGACTGAATAACTGAATGGAAGAATTGCAATAAAAAGCATCCAAATTGTTCACCAGCATCACAGAGAGGCTGATTAAACCCAATTACATTCAGACCCAGGCTGAAGAGGGCATTAATAAGATCCTTAGGAGGCAGGGGACAGACCAAAGGATCCAAATGGAATTAATTGCACTTTGCACATGGATGTCTTCCTTTTCTTCCTCCTGCTGTGTAGCTTCTCACCTGAGCACCAGAACCCCAGCAGCACAAGCTTACTTCTTAGGGGGATCAGAAACATGCCAGAAGAACCTTGAGCTTTTTAATTTTCTAGACTGTTTGGAATACGTTTGACACCATGTGTACTGCTGCAATTGCACCTTGTCAAACAGAGGAACTCTGCAGTGACAATAAATAGTAATTCCCTGTGCTGGCTTTCAGCCTCAGTCTTAGTAGACTGAAATATCTGCCACAGCAACATGAAAAAACACAACAAAGTAGCAATAAAAGTCAAACAAATCTTACAGATCCAGCATCTACCGCTGCCCAGTTCATGCTAGTCAAGTAACAGATGTTTCAAGCTGTGCATTTCAGAGGAAATTACACTGACATGTTCATCTAATAAGGCAAATCCTGTTGCAAATTTGTAGAATATTTATTTTGAGAATAAGCTTGTCTCCATGAAAAGATGTAGAAAGCCTGCAGTGCCCTTTTGCCAGTCCAGCACCACAGCAAGGATGCCAAGACAAGATCAGAAACGATGGCAGGAAAATTGTAGGTCCAGCAAAAGGCTCAGGATAGGGCATCATCTTGTGTTTACCCATTACTCCTGTCTACCAACTGAGCACCTGAGGTAGAAATCCAATTGGATCCACCCTCAGGATCCCCCTACAGCGATTGTATTAGTTTAGGAGGATGAAGAGTGTCTTTGAGTAGGGACCTGCCCGGTATGTGGCACTGTGGAGCTCTGATTTCAATAATAAGTAACAAGTGACAAGTAATAGCAAATGGTTCGTGTGGATTTGGAGGTGGTTCTTGATTTGGAAGCCCCTTACACCTCTCCCTTCATCCTATGGGAAAGCACTGCCCTGCAAGAGGCATGGCAGGGGGTGACCACATGAGATCTGATGGAGGCTGAGCAGCAGCTGGCAAACATCTCACTCAGAGCAGGCAGGGTCAGTATTTACAAATAATAAATCATGGGAGCAGCACTTACACCAATGTTTGGGAAACAGTCTGCATCACCAATTTCACCTCCTGCCCAGATGGATTTTTAAAATTTTTTTCCTCCCAAACAAATAAACTGGGGTTTATTTGAAACTGGGAAGCTACACAAAAGCAAACAGTGAAATAAAGCTGGAACAATGACCAATTCAGACTGTCCAAGAGGCCTTCTGCACATCATCCATGTCAAAATATCCTCATACCACTGAACTTCCTGCAAAAAACACAGGATGCTTTTATGACCGAGTGGGTGGCATTTGCTACAGCATCCCAAGTGGCTGGGGAAGTTGATGAACCATGAATTATTTCACTTCC
Organism: Florisuga fusca; assembly: GCA_038090715.1. Lineage (NCBI taxonomy): Eukaryota > Metazoa > Chordata > Aves > Apodiformes > Trochilidae > Florisuga > Florisuga fusca. Next base: position 6,163,564 of record JAAWXA010000037.1, read on the forward strand.
ACCTTTCCTACAGGACACCAGCAGCAGGCATACACCTCTGCAATCTTTTATTCCTATAGATTATACCCTGCCATGCCAACCTTGAGGAGTTTAACAGGGAGGAAATCAGCTCACTCTTCTTCCCCTTTTTGCTCCGTTTCACTTCATTTTGGTGACAACGTGCCCTTTCCCCAGACACAATTACTTTGGAGTGGTGAGGCTCCCATCAGTACAAACCATGGAGAGGAAAACTAAATTATGCCTTAGAACTCCATCCCAGGCTCTTCTGCTCCCCAGTTCGTTTTCCCCACGTTCACACACTCAGGACACCCGGGATGGTTGACAGAACTGTTGCCAGGATCTCCGTGGGTCTTTTGGGGATATTAAAGCTATAAAATATCGGTAAATGATTTAACGTGGATGCAGAGCCTCAGTGACCAGTGGAGAGAAAAAAAAAAACAAAAACAAACAAACAAAAAAAAACCACACAAACAAACAAACAAAAAAACAAAAAACAAACAAAAAAACCAACCACACAAAAAACCCCAACACAAACAAAAAAACAAACAAAAAACCAACCCGACCCTGTAAATCTAATCTAGGGCTTGTGGGGTTCAGCAGCTCGGCAAGTAGCACAGGGTGCTCCGTGCCGTGTTTGAACCCTCTGAACATTTCACATCCTGGCAGATGTTGCAATTCAAAGCAGACGTTACCGGCCAGGAGGCGCCTTTGGCACNCGGGCGGGGGGCGTTAAGCCCGGTCAGCGGCTCCGTCTCCCCGGAGAGGTGGGGAGCGCAGGCGGTGCTGAGCTCCTTGCCCGGTGATGATGTTTGTAAAGCCCGACTGGAAACGCGGCGTGTGTAAAATGCCTCATGAAAAGCCTTAGGGGAGTCTCTTGCGTCCAAACTTCACCTCTTCCTCCCGTTTCTGCAGAAAAATGGGGCAGGAATCGCGTTTCAAGTGGTTTGGGGTTTTTTTGAGGTGTGGAGCACACGGGGCCCAGCTCTGTGCATTGGGCCATGGGCCGGGACTGGAGTGGGCACGAAGCATCTGAAACTCCATCTGATTGTACAAAAACCTGGGTTTCTGTGCTGCAAGGGTGGTGGATCACTGGGTCGGTGGTCCAGGGAAGTTGTGGGGTTGCCATCCCATGGAGATACCCAAAGCCTGACGGAGTATCTGGCTCTGGATGGCCCTGCTTGATCTCCAGAGGTCCCATCCAGCCTCAGCCACGTGTATCCTCTGCACCCACAGGATGGTGCAGATGCCATAGTGCTGTAGTAGCTCATGATGGGTTTAAAAAAAAAAAAAAAAAAAGACAAATCTTTCTCCTTTTAATGAAGCCTGGGCAGATAGGCTTCTAGAGGTCCAGCACAGCCAAATATAGATGGGGGTTTAGACCGCAGCCCTGGTGTGACAGGAGCTGTGATGTGTAACCAGACTCCCCCCTGTTTCAGTAGGTTCTGTTGCTGAGGGGTGCAAGGTCCTGCTCCCAGCATGGAAGGAAAGACATTGGGTTGCTTGAAGAGCCAGGAGAAGTGCTGGCGAGCACCAGGAAGCTGGGCAGAGGTTTGCATCTGCTTGGTGCTCCTGTCTCATCCATTTATCCTGGCGTATAAGCACGGACCAGTTCATTCACTGCCCTCCATCCTGCTGAAGTGGGTTGGTGCTGGTGTATGCTTGAGTTATCGAGGCAGCCCTTGAAACTCATGTCTTCCACTGTGAGGAACACAAGGAAATGCAGCTCAGTCCATGCAGCAAGCCTGTCTTCCTCTTGGTTTGTTGCCAGAGCAGAAGAAAAGTAAACATTACAACTCCATTTGGCACTGTTAGTGTTAATTGTTATTCATCTCAGAGTAGTGGCTTGGTACACTTTAGCCTATCCCTTACTGATGCAGTCTTCAGATAAAAAGTTGTTGCCTGTTTTGTGCCCCTTGCAGACTTTCAGTAGTTAAAAGCCATTTGACCTATAGGTAGGGGCAGCAGGAGAAAGCTTGTGGGAGTGGAGCAGCAGAAAGGAGGTGTGTGCCATGTCTCAGGTGACAGAAGTCGTTGAACCAGTGGAGTTGGCAAATTCCTCATGGTTCTCTCTTCAAGCAGCTCCTTTGTATTTGCATGATGGCCTCAGCTGAATGCTCTGCTTCTGAATTAACTCCGTGTAGAAACGGCAATGTTCACAATGGTGGCATTGTAAAGACCACAATGATAAGAACTGATATTTTCTCAATAAATTGACATTTAACTAAATTCTTCTTATGGGTGGCAGCAGCTGGCAAAAACCAATGCAAATAAATTTGCTCATTTAAGTGAGGTGGTTTGGGAGAACTCAGTAAAATATTGAAGAGAACTTTTTCAAAATCGATATAACCACTTTGCAGCTGTATAAAGCTGTCATGGACAAACACAGAAGAATTGGTAGCAGGTATATGAGCTGGAATTAAGTCTGGAACTAAGTGAACAAAAAAAGAAAAGCCAAAGTTTCTACTCCTAGTTCTCTCTGATCACAGAGAGTTTATTTCCTCTGCCTCCGTTTCTTCTAGGTACAAAGCAAGACCTTGCATCAAGAGACCTGGCATAAGGCTGAACATTTCTAGCCAAAGAAAGCAAACAGATAGTCTTTAAAGACCTTTCTCTATACCATAATCAGCAAAACCAGGTCCAGGTTAAGGTCACCTTGGGAATGATGGATTAATTCTTCTATGCCAAAGTCGTCGTTACGCAACTAATCAGAGTTAATGCAGCATTAAAGATATGTTGAAAAAAAAAAATCCCTGTGGGATCCCTTTTGTAACTTTAATAGAACCTGCAAGGAAAATGGAAAATGAAGCTTTTGGCTTCTGAGTATGTTACTTTATCTGACAGAACACTGTTTGTAAACAGTTACCCAGCTGCAAATGAGGCAAGAATACCAACAGGTATGTTTGTACAGCGTCCTTCTTGTAGCTGACAACACAGATCGGAGGAGATTCTGTTGCAGAAGAGATAAGGGATTTACCCTCAATAAATATAAAGATTTTCTCCCTCAGAATAAGAGCTTTGTTCACACTTAGTCAAAAACATTGCTTTTTTTTGTGTGGATTCCTATTAAAGAGATTTTGCTGAAATCCAATCTTTGATTAAGCCCTCACTGTGAAATTGCTCTGGGTTGCTGAAGTAAATTATCCTTTTAGATATGGGTTGTAGAGAAGAAATAAACGAGTGAGTGGCCAGATATTCTTGTCACAGGCATTGAATTATTTTTATACATTTTACATATCTCCTTTTTATATTTTTTATGTTTATGCTATTCTACTTTTTTTTGTTCAAGCAGGGATGGAGAGAATTCTCCAGCTTGCCAGCTATGTTTTTGAGACAGAGCTCAGACATTCCTCTTCATTCCTTTTGGGGATGTTATGCTCTGAATCCATCTGATGGTCCTGTGATTCAGAACGTGGTATCACCCAAATAGTCCTGAGTTTCCTTTCTGTAGCTACTAGGGACCAGGAAGGCCAACCAAGACTGCTACTTAATGTGTTAAGGCCTTACTTGATATGCTACAGTTTTTTGGGTTTTGTTTTTAATTTTTTTTGTCTGTTTGCTTTTGGCCAGCTCAGTTCTAGGCTTTCTTTTGTATGCACCTGGGCACTGCAAACTCCCAAACCAAAACCATTTCCACAGCAGACCAAAATTAGTGTGAATCCCAACCAAACAGTAAGCTAAGTTGCACTAGCAAGAAACAGTATCTTGCAACAGGCAGTAAACAGTTCATGTGGCTGAATTCACTCCTTGATCTGTGTTTTTGATTTTGTCTTTTACCCCCCATTTTCTGCCCTATTTCTCTCCCCTGGTGCAGCTCAGTTCATTTCATTGCAATGCAGTTTTTGGGATTAGCTGCCAGGAAACCTGGTTTTTCAGATGTGGCTGTGATGATAGACTCTATGCCTTCTGGGGAAACTGGCTAAGTTACATCTGCAAAAATGAACCAGTTGAAAGCAACCCAAAGCTTTAGTTGCAGAAAACTGTTTGCTGTAGGTGTTTGCTACATGTTTTGACCTGCCTGTTGATGAACGGAACCCAGGCTAGAAATGGCTGCTATTTATGTAGATTTTTAGAGAGAACCTACCCACATACATTGTAAGCTACTACTTCGTGATGTTGCGTGCTGTTCCATTTTGATTTCTTCCTCGAATACCCCTTGAGGCTTCATTTCCAGTAACTACAAAACTCGTATAAAATACCAAGATTGAGGAGAGAGGTTCAAGCATATGATCATAGATACAGGACCCGTTGTTCTATGAGCTGGGCAGTTGCTCAGGGTCATCCAAGGCTTAACCCTAGAGAGTTGGACTGATTTAAAATGAATTGCATTCTAAGCAGTTAAGCGTACTCCAGCAAACACAAGACCTCTGCCAGGAACAGGAAAGAAAAACTCAGCATTAAAATGAGAAGGAAGAAAAACCACCAACAAAACAACTGATCCCAAAACTTACATTTATAATCCCCGTTGAAAGCTTCATTTAAGCAGTGTGTAGTTTAGTCATGGCCACAGACAATGACAGATGGGACACTTGCCCTGGCTCTCAGAGTTCTTGTTTTTGGGAAGACTGGGTTGTCCTGATTTGAATGTGACAGCAAGTTGACAGAAGGAAGGGAAAGGGGATCACTGTCTCATGCTGTGCTGGACTCTTCACAGCTCTGCTCTGAACAGTCACAAGAGAGGATAAATGCTGTTTCTTGTAGGGTTCACTGCACTGAAGAGTTTGGGTAGATTATAAAAGTTTTTGTAGCTCTGTCCTGTAACATAAGGATACCTCTTAAGCACATCTCGGACAATACTGGTCTGACTGTACTATGGTGTTTGGGAGTTTATGCTGGCACTGGTACTGACCACCAGATGCGAGTGGCTGTATTTAGTTATTTACAGACATCACTGCTTCGTTGAACTGCAACAATATCCCATTTAGGTGTTCCTGAAGTTACTCTCAGCATTAGTCTCTGATCCATCCCTCCTATTAGGAGTGCAGTTACACAAGGGGATGCTTCTGCCCTTAGCAGCCACATATATTCCATCTTAAGGACTTGGTTGTTAGAAGACATCTTTAGCTTGCTACAGCAAAACATCCAGGAAACAGGAGGATTTAGCTTCACAGTTTAACAGAGTCATATAGAGTACTCTCCAGAAAGCAGAGACCTCCAGACAGATCAACAGTAAATCTAATTCATCAGCTGGTAATAAGCCTGAACTTTGCTCAGGTTTATATTTCCATATTTTATAAAAACTACTAAGGGAGCCCATTAACAGAAAATAAACTGGTCCCACTTCCATTCATGATAGGACATTGCTGCGGTTCCAGGAGAAAGGTTTCAGCTGGCTTGATTACACTTCCAGTACACTCTGCTAAGAAGGGATAGAGGTTTTTATAGTTTTTCTTTGTTCCAGGACATAGTCCTCTCCTGCTGCATCTCTTGGCAGGAAGTGTTAGCACTGGATTAGAAACGCAGAGACCTCTCTCTGGGTCAAGAAAGCATTATCTTTGAGTATCAGGGTTGCTGACTAAAATAGATCAGAGGCGTAAATCGTATAATGAACTAGTGAGTTGGCTTGAGCGTTTACTTCACCACATGATGCCTCAGAAAGGAGGATGAAGTGCTGCACATGACTGGTGCTTGATCAAAATAGCCCCTGGTCAAAATACAGAGACACAAAGTCAGCGTTCTGCTCCAGCCCTTCCCAGTGTGATGTCCCTCCCTGCGCAGTGTGGCGGAAGAAGCAAATCTGATGGACCTGACCCTGGTGTGGTGCTCAGTGCCAGAGGCATTCCAACCCCAGGGTGGTACTCGTGTGCAAACACCACCGTGGCTGAACAGCTCAGGAGAAACTGAAAAAAGGCCCCTGTGTCAGGACAAATACCTTCTTCTTCATCTTCTCTCAATTAAGCACTGTGCTTGCTACACCTGCCTTCTGTTAACACCAGGAGGATGGTTTTGGTGGGAACAGCACTGAGCCTAAAGTGAAAGGTTAATACCCCTGGCTGCAGTTAACTTTCTTTTTTTTTAATCTCCTCATGATAATTCAGTGCAAGACCTGTAGCATCCCCTTCTAATTAAGGGGTGGATGAAGTCAGACAGCAGAACCGTATTTTTTTTTTTTAAAGTGGAAGACAGTTGCCTGTGCTAAAATACCAACTACTGCTTCTACCCTGGCTCAACCACCTGGGGAGCATTTCACCTTCTCACTGTGTGAAGAGCATACTGTGACCACAGCTTGCAGCACACTCCTTGTTTCCTTTAACCCTCCTGCCAAAACAAACGTGGCTTGAAAGGAGATCCTCTCTTTCCCCATGAGGGTTAATGCATCCTGATCCTATCCAGGAGGTCTCCCGAGTTCAGGGAACATTTATATTCTGTAGTTCCTGCCCTGTGATACTCTGCTGACTTTGCTGTCTGTCTGCAAACAAAAGATACTGCCTGGTCCCAGCTGCTGGATAAAAGTGCTTTTCCTTTTGCATTGTCATCACTGATGGCTGCAGGGATCCTGCCGAGGTGCAGGAGTTTTAACGTGCAGCAGCTTCCTGATGGGCAGGCTTGTTTTGTGTGCCAGTAGGGACCCTGCCAAGGCTTTCCTTTAAAGTTAGCTTGGGTAATTCTTCTAGTATTTATGAAGCTTAGGGGAGTCATTCAAATGAGCAAGTGTGAGAAAACAGACTGCTGAAAAGTACAGATTAATGAGAAAATAGGTAGGTAATCTGGTGTAGCATTAATTGAGGAAGAAGAGGCAAAGAAAGACCCCTTTGCCCTGCCAATGGTATAGAGTTGATGGTAGCAGCTTAGCCAAAAACCAGCAGCAAACCGAGCTTCCTCTGTTTTCTAAATGAGCAGTGTGGTTAAGTGTGGTCTGTGGAGGTTTAATAAAAGACTGCAGCAAGTTCTGTTCCTGGTCCTCTATAAATTGTAGCCCAAATAGACTAATTAATTGCTGGAGGCTAAAGGGTTCTAGTTTTCCATTTCTAAAAATACCTATTCTGCAGTAATTGCTTCAGACACTCCAATATTAACTGTTGCAAAATGAACTCTGTAGAATAAGTTATGTTCCCTAGCAGAGGAAATAAGGGAGGATGTCTCTCCAGGAAGAGGGCCTGATGTAGGGTCTTAAATGGGTGAACCTATGGAAACTCCCTGTGTGGGCTCTACATCTCAGGCCAAGTGGTAAGGCTGTGTTTGGTTTGTTCTGACAAGTAGGCACAGGTTAGTTTTGGTCTACACTTAGGCTTCACAGCATGGGTAAATGCTTCTTATTAAAGCAATGTATTACTTGTAAGATGAGACCTCCCCGCATGGCTTTGCTATTAGGGCTTGCCTGAGAAGCCAAATAATATAGAGAAGTGTCTTCAGAAGGATTTTTCAAGTGTAGGGGTTAAGAGTCCTACTCCATTGGATATAAAATTGCTTGTTTCAACAATAGCAGTAATAGAACAAACTACCTCGTGCTCTGCGTGACACAGTGGCACAGATTGCTGTAAGGATGAGATGACAGGAGATGGCTTTCTTCTCGCTTCAGATGCAACCTTAGCCTTCAGAACACGGAGGAAATCCAAGGGCTGGGACCTGTTTGTTCAGCTTTAGACTGCTGCCCCAAAGCAATGCCAGGCAGAGGCACTGAGATTTCCAGGTCAGAGCTGTTCACCAATTACATTTCCTTTACTTTAAGACTGGAAGGGATGACTGTAGCAGAGATGCAAACGCAGGGCTTCAGTCCCGCTCTCTCTGGAGTGCTTACACCTTGGTGATTTCCCCTGTGTAACTCATTAAAAGGCACCCACGACTGATGTGAAAAGGGCAATTTTGAATGCAGCACACCTTGCACAATGTGCCACGACAAGACTTCTTGATAGTGCAAATGTACTCATGATGTGCTGTCTGCTCAGAGCAGTAGTTGCAGTTACCAAAAATCAGGAGCAACTTGCTTGTGCCTGCATCAGCTCCCTTCTTATGCTTGGCAGGTACCAGTTTTGTTTTATAAAAGGTGAAGAGGAATAATCTGCAGTTTGCTAATCAAAAACCATCCACTTTTCGTCCTGAAGGCAGCTGCACACACAAGCACCTTCTTCAGTATATAATCACAAAACTAGATTCATGCATGAGCAGTATGACCCTCCTAATATGCATGAAAAGAGTAGGTACAGTAAAAAGGACCCACTCAGTTCAAGCTAGAAGCAGAGAATTAGTTGAGAAGCCACACACCAAGTGTCTGTTAATTGAAAGTAATAGAAAACAGATCTCTCAAGTAGGTGCTTGAGCATCTCCACCTCAAAAGGGAAGAAAGGCTGGGGTCTGTAGGAGGGGAGGTGGCAGGTACACTAAGCTTGGAGTAATTGGTGATTATTCTTCGTAGCACTAAACCAGCATAGAACATGAAACTTCTCAGACAAAGCTCAAGGTTGTTGCTCTGGGAGTCCTGAGTTTGGCCTGGTAGCAAGAAAAGAGTGCAGGCTGTTCATACCCAAACATCACTCCCTCTTTGCTCCTTATAGTCCTGCCCATAACATCACCACCTTGTCTCAGCAAGGCTTAACCTGGGCTTTCTCATCTAAACGTGTTCACTAAACCATTGGGCTGCTTCAGCTGATTAAACCCATGTCTTGTTTATTGAGTGTGACAGGAGGAGGATTCAATGGGCTGCTGCAGTCCTATACATGCCCTGGATGCCAGAGGATCTCTGGTTTTGTCAGCAGCTGAAAGACTGACATTTATATGGATTGGAGTTGATGAAAATCTGTGTTCTACACTGATGGGCACAAATGGTGGTCTTGGGAAGGCAGCGGGAGGGAAGGCAGACTTGCTTCTCAGCCTTCATGTCTGGAATACTGCCTAAAGATGATGCTTCCCTCCCCACCTCTATGTTTCAGGTCTGGCAAGAGGATTAAGAAGACCAGGAAATACGACATCATCACCACTCCAGCCGAGCGGGTAGAAATGGCTCCTCTGAATGAAGAGGATGATGAGGATGAAGATTCAACAGTGTTTGATGTGAAATACAGGTACTGCTGTGAGCTTGTCCAGTCAGGTTTGCTCAATGAGCTCTTATTAGTGAATACAACTCTTTTTGGTTTTTTCTCTGCTAGGCCAGTGTGGCAGAGCTGAGGCAGTCACAGGCTCTCTTTCACTCTTCCCAAGCATTATCACTGTCCTTTTCAGTTCCTCTGCCTGTTTTTTCAGCACACATTGCACTGTTCTCTTCTTCTCTTGTAATAACCACATCACAACCCCCATGCTGTCTGCTCTCCTCTTTCCTCTGCAGCTCAGCACCACAGGATATACATGCCCCAAATTACTGGCAAGATTTACCAGGCAGAACTTCCCCTCTCAGGCAGCTGTGAGCAGTTGTTCCTGTGCACTCTCAGTGTCCACATGCACTGGATGGAGCTGTGAATCACAGAATGCTTTGCCCCGTGCTGCTGGGAGCCTGGGAGGGAAATAGTGGTGAATCTCCATTGACCTATGGGTTTGTACCACAATACTCAAACATTTTTATGAGATAAAGAGACAACTGGGGTCCCTTGCTGGTACTGTTAGCAGCTATCCCTTCCCAACAAACTTCCCTTGAATGTGTTTATCTTTTTGAGATAGAAGTGGTGTGACAGCCCAAAACCTTCAGTGCCTGTTCTGAGCCTGAGATTTATAGCAACCACTCAGCACATAAACATGCTGCACATTGATTTATGGCATCAGAATAGCTGCATCCCTTGTTTTTGTTTGCATCAAGCCCTGCACAGCGTTTGAGTTGCATTCTCATCCAAATAAGGCCTAATTTAAAGATCTGTCTCACTTGGGCTGAAATAAGCTCTCCTAATTACAAAAACACACTCCTAACTGGAGATATTATTGACTTGACTCATGTTGCTTACCTCCTAACTTTGGAAAGGGGAACAGCATGTTTGCTCTAAGCACATGCATGCCAGTGCCTAAAGCACACATCATCACATGCTCTGCTGGTCATTTTCCAAATAACTGCATTTTTTCTCTATAAAAGTCAGACAATTGTTGGAAACCATGAAACAATGAAGGGTGTGAGGCTTGTGTGCCTTCAGGCTTAAGTAATCAATTCTTGAATTAGAAGACTCCTATCAACCCTTGCCTGCCTGTTGCCATTCTCTGTAGCTGCCCTGGGTTTGCACTGATCATTTCAGCTTCTGCAGTTGTTCCTTTGGGACCAAGCTTTGTTAAATCCAGACTAATGAGATGTCTCTCAATGGCTTAGTTGAGCAGCCTGTTTCTCCTGCCTCTCTTCCTCTTCACTGAGCCCTTTCAGTGGTGGCATTGCTTCAGGAGAAGATGTCTAATTGTAAAATACTAGATGAACAAAGAAGAGAGCTTGCTAGAAGCCATATGACTCATGAGAGCTCTAGTTGCAATTACCTGATGGTGGTTCCCTGGAGCTGTGCTGATGCTTTCACAAAAGTTATTTGGTGTTCTGGGTTCCTCCACAGGAAAAATGGCTCTTTACCTCATGCAATGCTCTATTCAGAGGCTGTAGGGGTTTTTGGTTCTTTGCCAACTGGTCCTGGTTTTAGCTGCGGGAATTCCTCCTTCCTGGCACAGTGCAACAGTTATTAAAGTCCACGTTTTCTAAAGTCCTTGCTGTTTCAGACATTTTTTTAGCTCAAATGGAACCATGTAGAGGCAGAGGTAATCTTACAGAAAACCCCTTCATACAATTGATTTTCAGAAATCTTTGAAGATATATTTGCTGCAAAAGGTATCAAGCTCTCTGATTCCTTTGTGTGGCTTGAAGGCTACACCCCCAAGCAGTTCTTATCTCCTCTCAGCAGTAAAGACACTTCTTTGGAAACTGGAATTGTGGAGTTTTGACTATTGATGTCCCCATTAAACCAGTCAGGAGGTTCTTCTTAGGTGCTTGCTTTCAGGTGGGAAGAGAGGGCTAGAGCTGCAGAAGGGGCACCACAAGACGTGCCCACGGTAAATCAGAGCATTAACTTCTACCAGGTCTTCTGTTGGGCTTCCTTCTCCAGACCCCCTGCTTACCTTCAAAACTGGCAATCAGGGAATAGTTGCCTTATGCCACCTAAGGCTGCCTTTGTGTTTTTTGCAGCTGGGTGCAGATTCCAGGAAGACAGGGTAAGGAGAGGTGACTTTATCTCTCTCTGTGGTTAATGGGAGTTCTAAATACATGCAGATAGCTATGCAGCTGGAGAGAGTTTTGTTAATACTCAGAAAGTGACTACAATTTTAGAAGAGCCTTCAGTAATTGCTAGGTCAGAGTAACTACTTCCCCTCTCCATTATCTTAAAACAAACAAACAAAAAAATAACAGTGCAGATGCATAAAGGTGAACTTGCAGAGGTGTCACATAAGGAATGGGGTGATAATGCTGTTTCAGCTCATTAACCAACTAAAGCAACATACTACAAGTTGCTGCAACCTGGAAGCATTTGTGATGGGGACAGAGGAGTGACAGATGTCTCCTGACAACTACCCACAGGCCTGAATGTTCTGCACACTCTCTTATCTATTTATTTTTTAATTCAAATGAAGGTGTATCTTTGCCAGCAGTCACTATCAGTTGTGGCAGCTGTTTGGGTTTATTCAAGCAGCCTCCTAGCAGCAGAGCTTACTTGGCTTCTGGCACAACAGTCTTCTGGACCACCTATGCTACCCAGCCTTGGCCAAATCATGACCAAGTGCTGGTTTGGTGACAGTGCTGTGTGGACTGCTCAATGTTGCAGTCTATGTGCTGCCTTATTTACATCAGAACCCAACTTCCCATAGCTGATTAAACCTAGAATTTTCATCCTTCCTGACTCTTGAATTAAATTAGCTGCAATCTTTTGTCCTGTTCATTTTTGATTGAAAGGCTGTGAAACTATGGGGGAAACAATCCATTCTCCATAAAACAATGATTTGCAACAATGCCTGCTTTCCACTGGAAAGGCACCAAAAGTGTTTTTCAGGTACAGGCTTCTGAGAAAGCAAGGCACTGGATTGGAAAGGAAGCCAGTTTCCAAAAGAGCAACATGTCAGGGAGATACTGGCTGGGATGGGCTGTAAGCATTATTCTCCTATGAAGACAGCCTGAGAGAGTTGGGGTTATTCAGTCTGGAGAGAAGGCTCTGAGGAGACCTTACTGAGCCTTCCAGTATCTGAAAGGGTCAACAAGAAAGCTGGTGAGGGACTTTTTAGATGTCAGGTAGTGATAGGACTATGAGGAATAGATTGAAACTAGAGGAGGGGAGATTTAGATTAGCTGTTAGGAAGAAATTCTTTACTATGAGAGTGGTGAGACACTGGAACAGGTTGCCCAGAGAGGGGGTAGAAGCCCCATCCCTGGAAGTTTTTAAGGCCAGGCTGAACAGGGCTCTGAGCAACCTGATCTAGTGGGAGGTGTCCCTGCTCATGGCAGGAGAGTTGGAATGAGATGATCTTAAAGGTCCCTTCCAACCCTGAAGATACCAGGATTATCTAAGTGTTACTTATACTTACTGTAAGCCAGTCACAGGCTTTCAGGTCTGTAGGGTTACCACCAGCATGACAACAGGGAAAAATTCAAAGTACTGGCCTGGAGTGCCATGATATTAGGTACCTCCTGCATGTAATACTAAGTACATTACCCCAATATTAGCCTATTTTGACTGATATACAATTCATAAATAGTCTTGGTTTGGGTTTGTAGCCCAGGTTTTTGATGAAGATGATGTGCATAGGCTTTGGGATGGTTTGTTTGGGGTCCCCTCCCATCACTGAAGGATCTGTACTGGCACTTGCATCTGTGTTTGGAAGAGTAATTGAGATTCCTTGCCATCTCCCCATGTAATGCAAACAGTGCTCAAATTAAAAGGCTGTTGGTTCCTAGCAGCAACAGGGGAGAAGCAACATATACCTCTCTACTTGTTCCCATGCAGTCAATTTTCTTTCCTTCAATGCTTTGTCCTTTTGTATATTTTTTTTTCCAGCCTTACATGAGGCACCAACAAACAGACCATGTAAATTGGGCTGTTGTAAGAAAGCTATTACTTTTTTCCTTTCTGATTATTTCTTTTTTTCTTTTCAGGAGGCTTCAAGGTATTAGGCTCTTAGTAGATCCCACTCCCAAATTTCCTTGGGTTGTGGAGCACTGAGAAACAACCACTTTGTCCCATAAAGCAGACTAATGAGACCACTTCAAAATCATAACCAAATACAGTCCTTTTTGTGGATGGAGAAGCCACCCACTGCCTGTCTCTGGCAAATGCAGTAGCATGAGTGCACTGGGGTAGACACCCCCTTTGCAATCTCATTTCAGTAGCACAGCAGCAGTTCTGACAATGACCTCTCTAATCCTGAAAGCACAATTTCTGTGTGACGAGGCTGAAAGAGTAAATCAAAGATTTTCAAAGAGCAAAGATGCCAAATCACTTCAATATTAACACTTCCTTGAAAAGCTTCATTTTTTTTTTAAAATGTGGAGTATGGTTTTCTGTATGCATTTGCTCTGGTATTAAAAGAGGCATTTGGTTAAGATGTTCAGGAACTATCCCGAAATTATTATAGAACTATACAAAGAATGCAAACTGAACATGCAAAGGGGGTTTTCTTGATCACCAGTTAAATCTGTGTTTATGAATGCTGAAAAGTATCCCTGTCCAATTGATTTTTAGACTGTATGAATTGTATTGGTCATAATTTTCCAGTTGTCAGATTATTTTTTTTTTGTTTAAGATGTGCTTACACTTCATAGACATCTTGGAAAATGTGTTAGTGAAAACCTAAATCCTGTTCTCCAAGTGTTCTCTCTCATCCCACCAACAGATCTTGATTTCAAGATCACCCTCTCCTCCTCTTTGGTCCTTAAGCAATTTATTTCAAGAAGGCAAGAGAAAGTTGTGCCAGTTTTGTCATCTTCTCCTTGATGAGGCAAAGCCATTGATTGATCAGGCAGTTAGCACTGTGTGATGCTTGAGAAGAGAGGAGCAAAGTAAAGTTACAGGCAAGTGTCCCCAAGAAACTGGTGCTACTGTCCATCCCCCATCACAGAGAACTCTGGAGTTTTGTGTAGTAAGTGAAAAGAGATTGAAACAGCTGCAAAAAGAACCAGTTCCTGAAAAGGTAACTAAAATTGTTCATTTATTAAGCTTATTAACTCTAGCATAGCTCGTTGGGGGATTTCTTGTCAGCTTCAATAAAAAATTGAAAACAAGGACTGAATAAATTCTGTGGCGCCTTCCACATGAAAGGCTCTGCAAGCACTTCAGTTATCTGGGATATCAGCAGTGTCTCCTCTCCCTGCTGACTTGCAGCTGTTAGAGGCAGAGCTTTCTGCTTCTGCTTTGCTTGCTGAGCCCATCTGGGGGAATTTCACAACCATCTCCACAGAGCATTTTGAGTCCTGGGTGATAAGTGCCACGTGAGAGCCCTGAGTCAGGGAAGAACTTGGAATATAAATGCCAGAGCTGAAATTGTTCCAGCCCTGATGTCAGGCTCCTAAATAAGTACTGAAATAGTTTTCTTTGGAGCAGATTGAAACCTCCATCCTTCCTGTCAGATAAGTGAAATTCCTCAGTTTGTTTTCCACATGAATTGTCATTTTTCCCCTCTAACAGCATCAGCACCGTCAAAAACACAAGCATTTTAGGAATGCATCTTCCAAAGTGCTCTTGAAAGCACAAGGATTAGTATAAGGAATGGTGGCAGAGGGAAGAAGATAGGAATATGTATAGAACTATCATGGGACTAGAGAGCTTTTGAGAGCTTGCAGGGTATTTTGGAGTAAAGATGCACCACATGTAAAGACAAGATCTGTCCCTTTTTCAGGCGCCAATAGCATTGAATTGTGTAAAAACCTCTTCACCACAGTTTCAGGGCTCAGCCTTTGATTGGTCTTGAGTCTTTAGGGAGTCTCTGTAAAATAGGAGTTACACTATTGGTGTCCTCTCTTTGAATATGTTCTTTCCAGATCCTGACTTTGTGTGCAGCTCTGAACAGAGAATGATATTGTTTGCTTGTTACAGCAAGGTGTTGACTCTCAAGGGAACAGCTCTAATGGATTTTTTTGCCAGCCAAAAGCCACAGGCCATTCTGTATGATGCTGGGTGAATTGCACTGGGGCTTGTAGCAGCTTAATTTATTTTTTTATTTCCAGCAGGCAGCAGTGACAAGTTGGGTATAAATGGAGAGGTATTATTTATCCTCATCTGAAGGGTGTGCAAAACACTAGCATAGGCAGTTGCCTACTATAAATACAACAAATTGCCAAAGCTTTGGTGCTGCTGTTAAGGATTTCTTGCAGGTCCACAGCAGGGGAGGCAAAAGATGGTCAAAAAGCAGTTTTTGTTTGGTTTTTCAAGGCCAAGTTCTTGCCTTATGTGGTTGTAATCTGTTGCTACAGAGCACACCACATTCTGCTGGCTTGTTCAGTCATTTGTACACTCCCTCCTTACAGGAGGGCTCTCTGGAGTATAACAGGTTCCAATGAAGACTTTTTTTTGTTGTTGTTGAACCCTGAAGTTCAACATAGTAGAGAGGAGAGTCCATGTGTGGTGGTTAGCAAGGGGCTGCACTGCTGTGAAAAAAGCTGTGAGGTCCAAGGTGCTGGTTTGGGTGCAGTCAAATAACAGCCCCCTGTGTGTGCTCCCTTCTCAGACCCTGCACTGGCTGGTGACAGGATCCTTCAGCATCTGGGTTTTGTCTGTTTAACTCTGCTTTTTTTTCTTCACTTGGTTTAGCTTCCCCTGGCACAAGGTTAACATCACATCAGTATCCACTGTCACCATGGAAATAACTGCTGGAGGGAACTGATGGCAATCAGTGAATAATCCTGCCTTTTCCTTTGTGGCATTCAGGTTTTTGTCACTCTGCACATGGGTTCTCATCTCTGCCTGTGAGCTGTTCAATTGCAACTCTACAGCTGTACTAATTCTTCCTGCTTTCCAGGTAAAGCAGCTCTGGGGAGTGTTGGTGCCCTGCAAGATGATCTTCTCCTGTCGAGGGACCTGCTGAAGCTGTAACTGTGAAAGGGGAGACCTTCATCTCTGCAGTGTTACAACCAAACCAAGCCTCACCTCCTCGAGATGCTGTTTGTACAGGAGGCTACGGATCTCCTAACCAAAACATCAACCATTCAGTTCCCTGGTTTCAAAACTGCTGTGTTGGAATGACCCGAGTTCCTCTTTGCAAGCTCAGCTCTCTTGCTTTAAGAGGGCTGCAATGTCACTAAAGCATGACAAGATGCAACCCAACTTGCAGCTCATGATGGTCTAAATAAGTTTTGCAGAAGGCAGAAGAAAAGGAAGACTGAACAAAGCTGCTGCCCCCCCCAAGGACTTTTTTTTTTTTTCTAAAACCCCAATTCAATACTTCAGTCACTGTTAAACTTTGGTTATTGTTAATCAGATGATGTGTTAGAAAAAATTAAGTGTATTTTTCTGGGCCTTGCAGAAGTGATTTATGACTTTAGGTGGTAAAAATGTAAGTCATGCTGAAATGCCACACTATGTTTAGTATAGGATTTTTTGGGGGTAGGGTGTGAGAGGTTGACTCATGCAGAAAATTTTCTTGACTTGCTACTGATTTTTTTTTTTTAACAACAATTGCACTAAGCTTTCATGATGACATTGTCCCAAGGAGCTCTGATCAGACCAACTCAAATAAATGAGACCACAGGGAAACAGGAAGAATCAGACATGCCCTAAACTACAACAATCTTGCATTAAAGATGATATATTTTTGTAATTTTCTGCCCTTCCACAGGGAGTAAAAGCAGTGTTTTGTACTGTCCTGTGCTGACTGTAACTTGTCTACAATTCATCCGTTATACCTTTTTTTCTAAGCAAACTTAAGTCCTCATGTGGATTTATTAGAATGCAGGAAGAACACTTCTTATTTTTCATGGAAGCTTCATGTAAGTGATCTGAATCTGTATCAAACTGGAAGTTTTCCCCTACCACCTTCTTGACAAATCCCATTTAACTCAAGGATGTATTTTTTTACCATCACTCCCTGCCATGCTTTGTGCTGCAGAGGTCAGAGCTGTGGGATTACACTGTGAGAATTTGATTGCTGCATCTGGATGGCTCAGGGTTTGGAGGCCACAAGCATGTACACTTTCCAAGCCAACACTAGAAAGGGCAAACCAAACTGGTTTCCTTTCTTTACTTTGTGGTTTTCCTTTCAAGTAACCGCAGAGGCAGTTCAGACTTTCCTGCACCCCTTAACACCTTTTATTTTTGGTTTTTAAGCTGGCTGGAACATAGCTTTTCTTGGGGAATGCTGGTTTTCCCATTGTTTGAGGATTGTCCCACTGTTTGCTTGACCTTTTCTAGCCTTCTGCAGCTACCATCCCTCAAGGAGGCTGCAGAATTCCTGGCAAAGCACCATCCTTGCAGCAAGCTGCCAGTTTTGGGATTTCTGTGTTTCTTTCTTTTTTTTTTTTTTTTTTTTTTTTTTTTTTTTGAAGGCCTGTTGGGATTTGAGGCTTGCTGAGAACACTGAACTGCTTTGTCATGACAGCACGACCTACGCCAGTTCCCCTTGGGCCCTGCAGTCAAGTAAAAGGAGGTGAAGGGGAATTATTTTTTTTTCCTTGCTCTTTCCTTGCTTTAGCAGCCTTGCTCTTTCAAAGCAGCTCCCATACCACCTCTTGCTTTCCCAAGCTGTGACTCAGCAAAGGCTCAGCAAAACAGCCCACTCAGCCTGGATGGAGAAGTCCCCCAAGCAGACTGTTGTGTTAGTAATAATCATCAAGGCAATAGAAATGTGCTATCCTGTTCTCATTCATGGAATGAGTTTGAGTCACTCCATATTACTGTTACTAAGCAATATTTAACACATCAGCTGCAAGGTGAGGATGGGGCTGAGCTGGTTTTGTTCTGGGTAATAAGAAACGCAGGGACCAGTAGGTTGAGTGTGGTTCGGGGTTAAGGAATATCTGGGGCTCTTTCCCCACCTAGGTAAAACAGGTTTGACTTAGGCTAGGTGATTCTGAAAGAAATAATGTCTCTTCAGGTCTAAAGTACTTTGAAGATGAGGAATTACACTTCTGAGGCAGACTGAGTCCTTTTCAAGTCAGGGAAGTGGCTATGCTGAGAGGAGAGAGAGGTTAAAAGTTTCTGTTTGCTTTTGTGGAAGGAAGCAATGGAATGAGGTGGCTGCCTTGTCTGAACAGACACCATGGCAACATGTTCATGTCCACTCTTCTGCCAAACTCATTAGGCTGAGCATCAAACAATCTGGATGAGTGGTGGAGAGGGAATGAAACCTCTTTGCACAAAAGAAAGGCAAGACCAAGATATGTAGGAGAGGGATGAGAGGGAAAGGTGCACAAAGGACACTTCTGCATTCCAAGGGTGAGTCTGATCTTGAAATGGACTTTTTCTAACAACTTCAGGTCACTTGCTGAGTTAAGCTGGTAAAAGCCATTCACTCCCCTTTCTTGTGGCTAGAGAATCCTAGTTTCCATAACATGGCCAAATCTCAATGGTGGACAGAGACCAGGTATTGAAGATGGAGGTGCTCAGCTTCTGCTGGGGTGTTCTGGCTCCTCGAGGAGGTCCCCGCGTGCCATAAGCTAAGAAGTGCTTCTAAGCAAACAGCAGCTGCCTGATGGAAATCAAAGGCCAACCTCACCAGTTGTTCATGGCCATGAAATTAGTCTGAATGCTTTGTCTGATACTCAGTTGCTGTTGCAAATGTGAGGCAATGTTTACCTCTATAAAAGTTGCTGTATATGATTTAAATTGTCTGGTTAAATATTCTATAGCTATATTTAGTTAAGATTTTAAGAGCACTTGACGTGACTCATCTAATAGTATATATATATGAATATTTTTTTAATGGTAGGAATTAGTTTAAAACAGTTTTAATAATTTGGACTGTTTGGTTCAGGTAGTTCTAGGAGTTCATTTGAGAAAAAACAGCCATTAACCACTACATGAATGTTTTACCTTAATGTTCTCTGTATCTTACACTGCAGATTTAATCTCATTGTGACTGTAATGTGTCTTAGTATCTGCTGCTATTTTGTGTTGCATAGTCAAACTTGCTTTGTTCAAGAGCATTTTTCAAGGCTTATTTTTTTGTTACAGAAAATGGAAAGAGAAATGTTATTAGAGACGCCTGCCTGTAGCTCGCTCACTGCTTACAAAATCCACTGACAAGTAGCAGAGTCAAACAGAGTAAGCAAATTAGAGGCTTTCCTATTTGTGCATGCTGTGTTGTGGAGGAAAAACCCTGCACAGAATTGCAGCTGCTTTACTCCAGCCCCAGCCCTGCCACCAGAGATGACATTTGAGGAGCCAGAAGTTGGTGTGCCATGCTTGCCTGCAGAATTAAGTTGGAAGTACACTGCTAGCTTTATATTTGGGGATTTTTTTTTCCTTTTTTTTCCCCCCTTAAAGATGTGGATGACTGCAAATACTTGTTTTGCACACTAACTTAGGCTGTCCTAATGTTTATCTTAACCCAAACTGACTTAGGGAAGTCTGCATGCATTAATGAAGTTAGAACACACAAGCACTAAAGCATTGAAATGTTTTGTATCAGTGTTCCCTCTGATCCACTGTACGTAGCATAACCTCTGAAGGGTGACAGGCTATGGTTTTCACTAAGGGTTTTTCTTCTGTTAGATGAATTACCACCGCTGCAGTTCTTGTGTGAGGAGTTATCAGGACCATGTGTTTTGTTACGTGCAATTGTTTGAACTTTTAAAAAAAATGTTTAAGAGATTTTGTCCTTGTGACCAAAGCATCTTTTTAAGAAAAAATTGGTGAGATGAGTTTAAATGAACTTCTCATGTCTCAGTAGAAACTGCCATCATTAAACATGTTCTTGAAATCCCCTGTGTGTTGTGTATTATGTTTAAAGAGGGAGTGGGAAAGGGGCTGTTGCAGCTTGTTGCAGTTTGGTGAGAGAGAGAGAGAGAGAGCATCTTGCAGGGTCCCTCGTTAGAGTGCTGCAAGTCCTCTTGTCCTGTGACCCCGAACTAGAGATTGGCAAGGGGGAAACTGATTTCCACAGCATTCTCCTGAAAAAGCTGTCAGCCCACAGCTTGGACAGGAGCACCCTGTGCTGGGTTAGGAACTGGCTGGAGGGCCGGGCCCAGAGAGTGGTGCTGAACGGGGCTGCATCAAAATGGCGGCCGGTCACTAGTGGTGTCCCCCAGGGATCAGTGTTGGGCCCAGTTCTGTTTAATATCTTTATTGATGATTTAGATGAGGGGATTGAGTCCATCATCAGCAAATTTGCAGTTGACACTAAGCTAGGGGGGAGTGTGGATCAGCTGGAAGGCAGGAGGGCTCTGCAGAGGGACCTGGACAGACTGGAGAGTTGGGCTGATTCCAATGGGATGAGGTTCAACACGGCCAAGTGCCGGGTCCTGCACTTTGGCCACAACAACCCCATGGGGAGCTCCAGGCTGGGCACAGAGTGGCTGGAGAGCAGCCAGACAGAGAGGGACCTGGGGGTTTGGATTGACAAGAAGCTGAACATGAGCCAGCAGTGTGCCCAGGTGGCCAAGAAGGCCAATGGCATCCTGGCCTGGATCAGGAACAGCGTGGCCAGCAGGTCCAAGGAAGTGATTCTTCCCCTGTACTCAGCCCTGGTGAGGCCACACCTCGAGTACTGTGTCCAGTTCTGGGCCCCTCAGTTCAGGAAGGAGATTGCGGTCCTGGAGCAGGTCCAAAGGAGGGCAACCAGGCTGGTGAAGGGACCTGAGCACAGATCCTATGAGGAGAGGCTGAGGGAGCTGGGGCTGTTCAGCCTGGAGAAGAGGAGGCTCAGGGGAGAACTCATCACTCACTACAACTACCTGAAAGGAGGTTGTAGCCAGGTGGGGGTTGGTCTCTTTTCCCAGGCAACTACCAGCAAGACAAGAGGCCACGGTCTTAAATTGTGCCAGGGGGGGTTTAGGTTGGATATTAGAAAGAATTTCTTTACGGAGAAGGTGATCAGGCATTGGAATGGGCTGCCCAGGGAAGTAGTGGAGTCCCCGNGCTTAATACTGAGGCCTGGGAGAGGATTTGTGGGGGGAAAAAAATGTCATTGTCCTGTGTTTAGAGACTAGAAATGAAGAAGAATGGCAATAGGGTTGGGAGAGAGGGGGGAAAAAAGACAATCTTGAAATTGAACGAGCAGGGTAGAATTGGAAAGTGTTTCTAAGATTTCACCTGTAGCTGTTCCCCAAAGTTGGAAGCACACAACCACAATGAACTAACACCAATTTATAGACGTTGGAAAGAGCTGGCACTGGTCAGCAAAGGTTAACAACATCAATACAGTTTACAGGAGAGGAACAGAGGGGAAAAGGCACCACAAATTCTTCACCAAAAATGCACTTACTTGTAATAACAGATATCCTGGCCTGCCCGAAGCCAGCGAGGCCTGCCCTGGAGAGCTTCCTTCACTGAATACATCACCAGCTGCATGCCTACATAAAACAAGACAGTTTCAAGTGATGTGACTTTCCTGGCTGGAAAAGACAGGGATGGGGAGGAAATACTAAACAAGAAGCATCATTATCTTGTCTGTGTTCTCTCTGCAGATAGTATATGCAAAGTAAATATGTTTCCCAAAGCCCTCTGCTTTCTTCTGTTATAGAAATATCTGTACACAAAGCACCTCCAGCAGAAATGAGCTGAAAAGATTTAATTAGAAAAGAAATTATCTGACTGGCCTTTTGCAAGGGAGGACTTCCAGGACTTTTGTTTGCAAACAGACAAAGGAAAAGAAAAGAATAGGAACAAAGGAATCAACAAGATCAGTAAATTTGGTTAGTCTCATATTTTATGCTTGGCTGCACCATTACTGAATCCTTTATCCTGCTAGAGCTTGAGACCTGTGGTGCATCCAGTACCAAACCTTCAGAAACTAGCAAGAAAAACTAGTCTATGTTTTAAACTTGTCATTAGACCTAAATAACATGTATGTCTTATAAATGCTGCTAGCGGTAGCATCCATCTTTGCACCGTATTATACCAGAAGATGACTTCTTCCTGACCTCCAAAATATTATCTTATGGCCCAAGATACAAAGTATTCCCTGATCTGAGCTGTGCATACATCAGTCACAGGTCCATGAAGCCAGCCCCCCTGCACACAGCTTTTGTTGCAAATTCTTTTGCTCTGCACACCTGCCTGCTCTCTTACAGGTATGTAAGGCTCCTCTCCTCTCCTACCAAACTGTCTGCATGGGGTGTCCCTGGCAAGCTGTTGGGTGCAGGGGTGGCCTTGATCCTGGGATGGTGCCAGTCGTCTCCAGTGGATCCAGCAGAACCAGAGCTGAGCCCAGCAATGATGCTGGCAACAATCGTGTGAAAGCATATTTAAGAAAGGGTAAAACACTCTTTCAAGTACTTATGCATCTGGATAAGTTGCCCCCTGAGCCTTTTCTTGGCTGCTCTCATGCTGGGAGGTGGTGATGCTTGAAAATCATTAAAACTGACAATACATTTCCACAAGCAACTATATAGTTTCCCTTCTTCCTTTGGGTTTCTCTGTTAAAACCCCAGAGCTTTAAGAGCTGAAAGTGTACCAGCAGAAATGCTGTTCCATATCACCCTCAGCTGTGGTGTGGGGCAGCACTGACTACTCTACAGCTAGGAGCAAATATATAATTCTGTTTCCTGAATCAGCACCACCAGCCCTATACAAGAAGCAATTCTGGTTTTGGTTCCAGGACATGGGTCACAGTGAGTTTCAAAAGATGCAGGTCTGCCCAAAAGCCCAGTACACATCAGCCAAAGGATGTGAGGCTCGGGGTCTGCAGTTCTCTCAGGATCCCCAGTTCCAGCTCCTGCCCTTCTCTGTGAGTCCAAAGGACACATACACATCAAACTGCCTCTAAGAAATGATTCATACTGGTCTATTAGCCCAGGAAAGTGCAGAGGCAATGTAGCAAATAAACAGCATCTCTTACCAACAATGTGTGTAAATATTATGTGTGTAGGGGTAATGAGCCTCTCTCAGTCACATCAGACAAGCAAGAGCTTCACTGCCCTCTCAGACCATCAGAACTAACCCACAGAACCACTTCAGCAGCCAGTCCCATGTNCCGGGAAACTACAGACCTGTCAGCCTGACCTCAGTGCCTGGCAGGGTTATGGAGCAGATCATCCTCAGTGCAATCACACAGCACCTGCAGGATGGGCAAGGGATCAGACCCAGCCAGCACGGGTTTAGGAAGGGCAAGTCCTGTCTGACCAACCTGATCTCCTTTTATGATCGGGTGACCTGCCTGGTGGATGAGGGGAAGGCTGTGGATGTGGTCTACCTGGACTTCAGCAAAGCCTTTGACACCTTCTCCCACAGCATTCTCCTGAAAAAGCTGTCAGCCCACAGCATGGACAGGGGCACCCTGTGCTGGGTTAGGAACTGGCTGGAGGGCCGGGCCCAGAGAGTGGTGCTGAACGGTGCTGATCCAGTTGGCAGCCGGTCACCAGTGGTGTCCCCCCAGGGATCAGTGTTGGGCCCAGTTCTGTTTAATATCTTTATTGATGATTTAGATGAGGGGATTGAGTCCATCATCAGCAAATTTGCAGATGAAACTAAGCTGGGGGAGAGTGTTGATCAGCTGGAAGGCAGGAGGGCTCTGCAGAGGGACCTGGACAGACTGGAGAGTTGGGCTGATTCCAACGGGATGAGGTTCAACACGGCCAAGTGCCGGGTCCTGCACTTTGGCCACAACAACCCCATGGGGAGCTCCAGGCTGGGCACAGAGTGGCTGGAGAGCAGCCAGATGGAGAGGGACCTGGGGGTTTGGATCGACAAGAAGCTGAACATGAGCCAGCAGTGTGCCCAGGTGGCCAAGAAGGCCAATGGCATCCTGGCCTGTGTCAGGAACAGCGTGGCCAGCAGGTCCAAGGAAGTGATTCTGCCCCTGGACTCAGTGCTGGTGAGGCCACACCTCGAGTACTGTGTCCAGTTCTGGGCCCCTCAGTTCAGGAAGGAGATTGCGGTCCTGGAGCAGGTCCAAAGGAGGGCAACCAGGCTGGTGAAGGGACTTGAGCACAGCTCCTATGAGGAGAGGCTGAGGGAGCTGGGGCTGTTCAGCCTGGAGAAGAGGCGGCTCGGGGGAGACCTCATCACTCTCTACAACTACCTGAAAGGAGGTTGGAGCCAGGTGGGGGTTGGTCTCTTTTCTCAGGCAACAATCAGCAAGACAAGAGGGGATGGCATTGTCTCAACTTGTGCCAGGGGAGGTTTAGCTTGGATCTTAGAAAGAATTTCTTTGCCGAGAGGGTGATCAGGCATCGGAATGGGCTGCCCCAGGAAGTAGTGGATTCTCCGTCCCTGGGGATATTTAAAAAGAGACTGGATGTGGCACTCAGTGCCATAGTGTATTAACTGCAGCAGTAGTGTATCAAGGGTTGGACTTGATGATCTCTGAGGTCCCTTCCAACCCAGCCGATTGAATGATTCTATGACCTAAAAATCCAACCCCCAGTCTCCATGCAGAAGGAATAATTTCTCTTCTCAAATGGGCATTGAAAGCTGGAATTTCCCGTGCCTTTTTCTGAGCAATGCCACTTTCCTCCTGAACCACAGGCCCTGACATGAGCTCAGACAGCCATGAACAGAAATTTTACCATTGATATCAGCAGAAGTTTCAGCAGGTCTACAGGCAGAGATGTCTTTCTGGATAAACCCAAGGAATCATGAATATTTGTTGAGGATTATCTACATTTATTTAAATCTTAGAAACACTTTCCAATTCTACCCTGCTCGTTCAATTTCAAGATTGTCTTTTTCCCCCCCTCTCTCCCAACCCTATTGCCATTCTTCTTCATTTCTAGTCTCTAAACACAGGACAATGACATTTTTTTCCCCCACAAATCCTCTCCCAGGCCTCAGTATTAAGCATACTCCTCAGTCCTCCTGAGGATAGAAAAGGATCCTTTGACAAACCTCAAGTAGGATTTTCAGTGGATTTCAGGGCAGATAAAATTAAACTTAGAGTCTCCATTATCGACATGGAAAGTTCAAAACCTTTACAGCATTAAAAAGATATTCTTTTGAACAGAAGACTATCCCAATTCCCCAAAGGCTCGTACCATAATTAAACTGGCTATTCAACTTCTCACAGTTGATAACGTTGAAGCGATAAGGAACTGCTAATTTCATGCCACGAACTTCAAAATAGAACCACTGGTGATGCTGGTTGCTGTTGACATCTCCATTCATAATTAAATCATACTCAAACCTGTTAAAGAAGACAAAAGAAATGGTGGCCATGAGCACCCTACCAGTCTGCACCATCAGATTTATTAATATCCTGCAAGAGTCAAAGAACACACAACTAAATACTCACAACTGTATTAGTCAGACCAAAACTTTGAGCTCTGCTTTATCACGCCTGATACTTTCATGACATCTAGGTGCTGGCAGGCATCAAACTCGCCATCATAAAATTGGGTTGGCTTTCCAAACCCATGAAAACTCCAGAAATTCATGCTGTGGTGACACCAGAAGTGCTGGCTGGGACACAGCTGCTGCAGACATACTTACTCCCGCACTTGGATGGCTTTGCGAAGGTTTCCTGATTCAAACTTGGAGAAGAACTTCAAACAGGCTGGAGCACCCGGGCTAGAGTCACTGCAGGAAATCAAAGCAAGGATACCTATAGTGAGTTGCTTCAAAGACAAGTCTTCCCCAGAACCTTTCATACACTTATACAGAGAGGTTCATAATTTTTTTTTTTTATAAGCAAGAGCCTCAGAAGTAGCAAAAGGTGAGCAAATCCATAATCTTCCTATCCAACACAGCAACTTTCTCTACTCTTGTTAGTGTTTCTGTATCTCATTCTCTTCTCCTTTCCCCATACTCCCTTTTGTGCCAGTTCCTGTTTACTTGCTTTATTCCACTAACTTTCCCCAATGAGCTATTCCCATTAGTTCATTATTTGCACAGGCTCTGTACAATTGCTGTAATTTGTTCTTCCCTCATCAATAGAGTTTCCTTCTCCTAAAGTTGAGAAATCCTTAAAGTCATCTTGAACAACTTCACAACTTTCTGCTACCTCAAAACATCCTTCACCTTTTCTTCCCTCTAAAGAATGTTTTCAAGTCACTCATCCTTTCTCTGAATGCAATTTCTTTGTATTGGGGAGCCTCTCAACTGCCCTGTGCTACATCTTTTCAGCAACCACAATTTCTGGCCACAGCTGAGCACTTAAAACAGTTCACAAGGCTGAATGCTTGGTTGAACACTTGTTTTCAGAAGCATTTTTTAAGTGCCACATCTTTCAGGATACATCTGCATCCTGTGACAGTCACTGTACAGACACCCAAGTGTGCTCCCAAAGGGAAATGATGCTTCAGGAGGCACACGGACTGCCTCTGGATTCATAGGTACAATTCCCAGAGTCAGCCTACATCCTTCTTTTCCAAAAAGACACTGGATGGTATAGATTGTTCTTGTTCTGTCTAAAAAAATTTGAAGCTTTCTTGCTCCAGTGACTTCCACAACAAATCCTTTCCCCAGAGCCAAGTACTTGGTATCTACTGTTCCTGGATATTTTTCCTGTTTGACCTTTACCTCCTAGGTTATTTATTCCATACCTTCATCAGAGCTGAAGAAGTGAACTGAGCTCACTACTTAACCCATCACTGAGCCCCCCTGGTTACATTTCTCAATTTAAGATACTCACCTGTGCTTGTCTAAATCAAAAACAGTTCTGCCTATCACATCACCTGGCTGGATTAAGCGTCGAACATCATCTAGCACTTTGTCTCTAGGAAGAAAAGGGAGAAAAAAAGCAAATTGTTATGAATTGTAATGATTCTGTGAGACAGGGCAATCTTGAAAAAAAAAAATAAAAATGAAGAAGCTTGGAAATTCTTTTGGAGGACTGGTAAGAAAGAAGATTCAGTGTGCTAATTCCAAGTGAACTTCATTTGTATAATTTTTTTTTTTTAGACATGAGAAAGCACCTGGTCCATTCTCATTACAAGCTCTTGTTAAACAACAGATTCTGTAAATTTTTTATTCTCTACAGTGTTCTGTCAAGTTTGATTTATCCACATTTTTCCCAATGACAACGTCCCAAATATCCAGCCTTGCCACATGAGAAAATATCTGCCATAATTTATAAAGCTACTAGTCTGTCTAGTAGTGAACCTTGACTCTAAATCCAGCTAATTTCTACTCATTATTAAACTAAATTTCTTTTATCCCTAAAGATGATCAAATGTGGAACACCAGATATTCTTTCTGACCTTTGTAGCAATCATGTTATGCCCTGAAGCAGGATATGATTATTCCCATTTTAACTGTATGGTTACACATGTTATTACAGTCATAAAAGCAGATCTTTCAGAGCAACAGTGCAAGGAGATATGATTTAACCTCTAAATAAGATTTTTATCTTTTATATTTGCTGCAAAAAGAGCCATTATCTCTCTAGAGGGCAGAAATTAGTGGTCTTCACAAGTGCCATTTGATTACTGTTGATCGCCTTTAAAGTTCAACCCAGAATCCAGCCTCTGGTTTCTGCTAACAATTCCCTACACCACTAAAAAGAAATTAAAGTCATTGAACACAGCTACACATGGAACAGACAAAAGGGTAGATAAACTAAGAGATTTCTCTCCCAGCAGAGCTTTGAAATGCACTTTCCCCTCATCTGAGCACCTCAAATAACATGAGAAAAACAGCAGCTTCTAGCAGTGTGCCACAGGGGAGATTTGGTTTTATTTCTTACAGTGTGTTGCAGGCCATGTGTGCTGTCTTCTAGTGCCTTGGGCAGCAGAGAGGGAAAGCAGCTTGCCTACCTTGCTCTCTAGCTCATGAGACACTTCCCAGAGAAGAAACTTCTGGAGGACCTCATGGAGCAGGCAGAGAGTGAGGCATAGTGAGAAGAGTAGACAGAGATTCCTGAGAACAGCCTGACAGACACACAGCTCTAAGAGGACAGAAGAGCTTTGTCCTTAAAAAGCCAGGTGGGACTCTTTATTGCACACATCAAAGGTGACTGGATTAAGAGCAAGACTGAAAGCAAAAAGGTACCTGGAAAGGAAAGTCTTCTCTTTCTCTAATGTAAACTTGTTTCTTTTGTTTTCTAACAAGGTCACGGATTCACAGCTCCTTCTGGGTTTTGGTCTGCTTACTTTAAGGAAAAGCCATTTGCAAAACTGTGTCACAGTTTTGAACAGCTTAGAGTATAATGTACCTCACATACATAGGTACATTACTATATTTATCAGTAACTAGTTTAACTAATGACAATTTGGAATATAGAATAGAGTCTTTATGGATTCATGGAAGCCATAAAAGTCTCACTCCAAAGTTGCCACTACCACCTTCACCTGTGAGACAAAGACAGCCACTCTGAGACCACAATTCGTCCACTGACACACAGAAAGTCCATGTCAGAGGCAGGAAATAAATCTGCTGATCCCTAATCCTAATCCTGTTCATTATCCAGTTAGATACCTTTTTCTTTTCCACAGGAGGAAAACCTTAATAAAATCATCATCATCCTGCTGTTTGGCCTGTCTCCTTGCAACAAATCACTGGACAGCCCAAAATTCATTCTTTATCTCCTAAAACATTCAGACATATGGTAGTTAGAACCCACATACACCAGTTTTGAACTCGAGAGCTCTCAGTGTGGTTATTTTATTAAAGCACAATCACCTTTGAACTCCATACTTGCGCTCCAACAGGGGCTTGCTGTAAGGAGGTGGTTGGTGACCCCAGAAATCAGGGAATGCCACATCTTTGTAGCCTGGTATGGACTTAACACATTGGGCCCTAGCCAAGTAGAAGTGAGGGCTGTGGAATGGGATATTCCTTTGGTGCCTCTCCAGAAGATTTGTCACCATGTCTGAGCTCTCTCGCCTCCCTCCAGGACTAGAATTGATTGAGGCCTCACAGTCAGGGTAAAAGATTTTTTTGTACCAATCACCCTCTTTCAGGGGAGGACACAAAGTAAGGGTGTGACTGCTGGCTGAATCTTTGTCTTCACAGGAGTCTGCACCTTGGGTTCCTTCTGCAATGTCTCTCTTTTCATCAGCTGGATTCCATCTGCATTTCTCCATCTTTGCCCTGCTTTGCAGTGGGACTTTGAAAACCTTTTCCCCTGGATCTGGTCCCGTCTCTGCCACACTTTGGCTTCCCCATATGTAGCCTGGATGTTTCACAGAAGTAGCATTTGGAATGAAATGAGAGGCAGTAGAAAGAAGACTCTCAGTCCTGTCCTCCAAAATCTTCTCCTCCTCAGATTCTGATTCAAGATCCTTTAAATTTAAAAAAAAGAATTAAGAATTATAAAAAAAAAAAAAAAAAAAAAAAGACAGATTTTGCCTCCTTTCAGAGGAAGCTTTGCAAGGAGAAAGAGAAAATATTTACAGATCTCCTAAAACTGTACCCATCCAATATGATAGCCAAACTAAAATCATTCAGTGGACCACCTGTGAGAATTTCTTTATGTACAAAGCTGTTTCAACAGCAGTCCTCAGAAACTGAAAGGTTCAGACTGAGTCATCTGGGCAACTCATCTCCATCCAAAGGTGACTGTTCCAACAAATTTGGTAAAATAATGTGCGAGGCATTTTTTAGACTAAAAATGTTACAGCAGGGGAAAGGAGGGTGACCTGTCACACCAAACTCCACCCCTGCCTTCATTCAACTGTTTAAATGAATCTAATTTTGGCTACTTATAATCATAATAAATCTCACTGCATTATGTCTACAGAAGGTATATTAAGCCTGTGGTCCTTTCCTTTTCTGTGCTTCTGTTTGAGTCACAGATTTCAGTTCTCCTAAATTCAAGACTCAAAATAAGCTCAGTATTTGTCTTCATTTCTTCCCCCAGACTGCAATAGAACGATGATTTGAACTGTGCATTTCACTCAGCAGTACAATCTTCTCCATCATCTCCTTAAAATACTAGTTGATGTTATTTATTTTTCACGTCCCTCTGATCCTGACACTGCTGTAGAAATTGCCAGCAAGTATACAAATTATTATCTGACAGTTTTCACATGTAGCAATCTATTCAGTAGTGCTTAGTTAATCCATATCCAGCCAAATGTGCTCCAAACAACATCACTCCCTCTCTATTGCTCTTGATTCACACCATTAACCATAGCAAAAAAGTCTCGATCTTTGTTTTTCTGGTCTTATAGGACACCTAGGTTTCCTTTTCCAAGAGCCTCATCTAGTCTCTTGTCAGTAGTTCAAGTATGCATTAAACTCTTGAACATTCACAAATAAAGGAAGCTGCACTATGATAGTACCTGAAAATTATGGGAAAGTTCTTGACACATTGCTTCATATTGCCCAAGCTCTTCCTCTGGCCAGTCAAGCACTGGCCTCGACCTCAATTTGTTCACATCTGTCTCCAAGTCATAATCCTATGAAAGCAGAATTAGAACAGCATGTATGTAAATGGTACCACACAAAATGACTGTTAAAGTAAGTTATGTTCTGCATAATACCCTTGATTTATGAGGATATCGTACTCATTTAATAAGTCCTATAACTGTACTTTTCCATACTCATGAAGGCTAGTAAAATCATTTTATGGAATAGAAAAACAGAGACACCAGAGGAAAGACCACATCATGAAAAATAGAAGCATTTTATCTCTTGGTATCAGAGTATGCAAGGAAAGATACCATGAAAAGCTGGTTTCAAAACAGTATCAAGAGTGAAGCTCCAATGTTTTTATAAGCACCTCAGCTTAGAAGTTTTCAAAATAGGAGAGCAGCAGTTGGTTGGTATTACTCGCATGTATAGATATATGTTATCTAGCTGTGAAAATGTTTGTAAATCATCAGTATCAGGAAACATCATGCAAGTAGTATCTCAGAGAGAAGAAGTAATCTGAAAGTTCACTATCCATCCCATGCTTTCCCTTTAGAAAGATTTGTCATGGCAAATATATGACCAGTACACCAGAAAAACAGTACTTAGAACTCATATTCAGAGCAAGCTCTTAGGCAAAAAAATCCTGCTCACATCTACTTGGTAAACCCTTATGAATAATGAAATAGCTCAGAGGCATATAGGATCTGTTTCTGAATGAATAACTAATTAAAGAAGGAGATAAATTCACTATGAACGTTCTTCTTAATGAGCATCTTGACAAGCTCTAATGTTGAGATAAAAACAGAGCAGGGGCAAGTTAGGACACTGAGCTGCTTTTATTTTGGTTTCTGCATTTAGTTGTTGGGGTTTTTTTAATTTCCTTTTCTTCATTGCATGACATCAGTTTAATACTAAAGGAGAAAAAGACAGGGTAAGAAATGAAAACACCCTTCCACAGAAGTCTCAATCATATCTAATTAGACTGTATTTGCAGCTTCATTTCTTTAATATGCCTTCCCAAACCACTTTATATGAATAAGACTTATTAGCAGCATTCAGTACTTCACATTTGTGTATGTACTTCTATGTATTTTCACAGCAAAGTTTTTGCCTGTTAGGACATGACAGGGAGAAGTCAGAAAAGCCTTGAATAATTCATTTTATTATTTGCCTGTGTGCAGCAGCAGATAAAGAAGAAATCTAAGTTCAAATGGCCCAGCTGTGGCTTAAAATAACTTTTTTCTTAGGGTAGGTGCACAGCCCAAATAGGCTATGGTATGTCGATAAAAAGAGGGTTAGCCTTTCCTTGGTGATAACTCATTTTTCCTCTACTAAGTGCCTTTTCCAGTCTACACACAGAGGAATCAACGATCCATCATTTATCCCTGATTGTGTATGTGATTTAATAGTCACTGGTCAGTCTCCCTGCAGGAACACAGAAGTCATTTAACCAGCACTATGCTGTGTGACAAGCATGGCAGTTAAAAAGATGAATGCAGGGGACTTTCTTCAGTGACCACCAGCATTGTCTCTTTTTCTTCTTTCAAGAATACTTCTATTATTCATGCAGTGTATTTACAGGGAATAATATGCCTATCTACATTCTCTGCTTAGACAGCTTATCAGGATGTCAAAATGGACAATGAAAGGTTTTATTTTCCATCACGTGGATTATTTAGGAAACTATGGCTCATATACCTACTTCCTCTTTACTCTCCACATCCTCACTCTCCAGGTCTTTTTCAGACTCTTCCTCTCCATCGCTTTCACAGTCCCCTGCAGAAGTCAAAAAAAAGTAGAGGCAAAGGCCTTAAACTTAATACCCCTTTCAGGTTTTCCACAGAAATAACATGCAATCTCTTCTGCATTGCCACATACGTCTTCAAAACTGCAACACACCACAACCCTGACTAAAGCAGATGCCATTTTTTTAATCTAGTATAAATGAAGTTGGCACTAAACCTCCCCCTTTTCAAAGCTCTGTTCTCTTGGACTCAAGCACTGCTTTTCAAAACCATTACAAATGTCACGATGATATGGATCCAACTCATATTACAAAGCAATACAGACATTTTCTGCTTGGCTGCCATGATATTACAGGATGCGCCTAATCTATATTATCTAGATTAGGGTGTTTTACTGCTATCATCATTATAGTATTTGACCATCTTCCATGGGAAACAGAAAGCAGCAGAGAAATTGCTTGTTTGTATCATGGAGTCTGCTGTTTCTCCTTTTCTTTGGAGTGATTGTCCTGTCTATGCTTAAGTTTTGCTTTTCATCAAACGCTCACATCTTTTACTCATGCAGTGTGACTGTTATCTGCTTTTATTTTAGAAAGGAAAAAGGATGATACTTCCCTGTAATTCTTTACTGAAAAAGCTGCAGGGCAATGTTCCTCCCTCAGAGAGTCATGCACACGCACAATTGTCTCTCCCTCTGTTTCTGTGGGGCGATGGCATCCCTAGCCTCTGCCATGTCCACTCTGTTCCATTAATTTTTTTGATGATAAAAAGACTTATTTTCCTTACCCCTTTTAATAT
This sequence comes from Florisuga fusca, assembly GCA_038090715.1. Classification (NCBI taxonomy): domain Eukaryota; kingdom Metazoa; phylum Chordata; class Aves; order Apodiformes; family Trochilidae; genus Florisuga; species Florisuga fusca. The sequence goes on from JAAWXA010000037.1 coordinate 6,196,358, forward strand.
TCTCTCATTTATTCTCCAAACAGAGTCTCCCATGCTTTGTGAAGATCTGGGAGTAGTTTCATCTCTACAGAGTGACACAGTAGGCCATCAGATTAATTTTAACTCTCAAGCTCAGGACCAGCCTGCCAAGCCTCCCTTTCCCAGCTCCCATACTTAATTTTCATTTCATGCTCCTTTTTCTCCTACGGAACTCATCCTACAGCCATTTACCTTCAGATCCCTCATGTGAAGATTCAGCCTTGGTTCTTCCAGGCAGAGGGAAGGAATAACAACTTCCTTCTGTTGCCACAGGCAGAGGCTCCTTGGGGTAGCATTTTCTCAGGATCTGAATAGCAGTGTTTGTTATAGGATCCAGGTTTTTGCAAGATAGACAGTCCTAGGAACCAAAGAAGAACAATGTTAAGAATTGTCTCTTACAGTTGTCCTATACAATACAGACTCAAAGACAGCATTCCCACTCTGTTCCATATGGATAGCCATTAGGCCCAAGTTAGTCTGAAAGATCACTATATATTGCCTAGTCAGAAAGTATTGAATTCCTGCAGTTTCCCACATTTTTTACTCCTGTAATCGAGAGCAGAAAATAGAAATGCAAGGAGCAATGAGAGCCCAGATGTACTTTGAAGACAGAATATTTTTTTATTTTTATTAACATGTTATGCAAGTGAACTCCTTGGTCTTTTGCTGCAAAGAGAACAACAGCCCCCCCCCCCCCCCCC